>PVKU01009577.1:7725-60386 GCA_004027475.1 Anoura caudifer | reverse complement strand
GGGGTGGCCAGCCTAGGACAGGCCCTGGAAGTGGGGTGAAGAGGAAGGAGGAAAGGGGACAGGTGGAAAGGAGAAGGCGAAACTTTGGGGCGGTGTGGGAGAGGGAGAGGGGCAGTTGGCAGGACCAGGAAGATCCAAACCCAGAGTCTTGGACTCAGGAGAGGGTATCTGGAAGGAGCTGGAAGAGGTGGGGCCCTGGCTTGGAGCCCCTGGCCCGCCCAGACCTGTCAGCCTGTGCCCCCCATCCTCTCGCCTCCCCCAGGTGTTGGCAGCGGGTGTGGGGATGCATTTAGAACTGTGAAGCCAGCACCTTGGGTGCTGGGAGGGGGAGGGAGGATGCGCCGGCCTGGGGGAGGTCACCCGGCCCCCCTCACCCACTCCCTCTATCTACTACCCCCAAAGGCTTGGACACCAACGGCGTAGGGAGAATCAGGGGGCAAAGAAGCCCGAACGAGGGCTGAAAGGAGGCAGCCCCTGTCCAGGGCACTGAATCTCCTTCCAAGTTCTGAAATTAGGACGGAAACTTCATCTCCTCCCTGTCCCTTCAAAAAGTCAGGGAGAGAAGAGATAACAGTTCCCAGAGCCTGACCCTCCCTCTTGGCCCTTCTCCTTCTGAGAGCCCCAGGGTGGGGAGAGTGTGGCCCCTCACCCCATAGGCAGAAATAGGGCAAAGTGGAGGCAGTCTGGGGAGTGAGAGGGGCTGGGGTGCAGGCAGGGAAAGTGGGCTAAACAGACATTTGAAATGAGCTGGAGCCAGAGACAGGCCCACAGACTTAGAGTTCATGAGACAAGTGAGGTCACATTTGGGTGCATCAGAAGCAGCTGGAGATGGGGGTTGGTGAACCAAAGAGATGGGAGAGCTACTGAGAAGGGCAGCTGAGGGCCGGAGAGCAACAGGTGGGTTGTGGAGCACTGGGTTCCCACCGGGGTGCCGCTCAAATCTGGTTTAGGGGATTGGAGAGTGAATGTACGTGCACCCCAGACATGCACCCCAGAGCGCAGTGCAGTGCAGACTCAAGGTCAGTGGCAACACTGGTGTAACAACACTAATAAGAGCAGCCAGCGTGTCTGAGTTCCTGCTACAGTCAGATGCTCTGCCGAGCACTTCAGGAATACCTCATTTATTCCTTACAGCTGCCCTGAACTTGACTCCTAGGGATGAGGGCACTGGTGGGCACTGGCTTCCTGTGCCCGGCGTTAACTGTTTGGTTACTAGATGGTTTGAAGGGAGAGGCCAGAGAAAGGAAATAGGGAAGAACTTCAGTAGCTTACCAACCTGAGAGGCCTCCTGAGACAGCCTGAGGCTCTGCCTGTGGGATGGGACTGTCCCAGTGTGACTGAAGGAGAAGTGAGTTGCCACCAGCCACTGGTGTTCACAGAGGGCCTAAGCAGTGTTGGGCACTGATGGGGACCCCAAGAATTAGCTGCAATAATCAGCTGGAGAACGGGGCAGAGCCAGCCTCTGAGGTCAGGGAGTGTGTCTTCCTGAAGAGGTAGCCCAAGTACTCATTTCAGAAAGATAAGAGGACCCTGGGGAGGACAGGGACTTATGATCAAGGGGGTCCTCCTGGAGAAAGTTTTTTTTTTTTTTTTTTTTTTTAATTTTAGAGAGGTGGGGAGAGAGATGTAAGTGTGTCCTTACTGGGACCAAACCTGCAACCCAGGCCTATGGGCGGACCAGGATCCGATCCCACGACCTTTCAGTTTACTGAACAATGCTCTCACCAACTGAGCCACCCAGCCAAGGCTTTTAAGATGAGATCTAAACAGTGAGAAAGAGGCAGCAATGTGGGTGCGCAGGGGAGCAGGAGCCCTGGGAGGGCAGCCAGCTTGGCCTGTTTGGGATAGGAAATGAGACCGGCCTGGCAGAAGGACACTGAGAGCCCAGGACAGTGGAGGGAGAGGAGGACGGAGCCCCAGGTTTAGCTCAAACACCAAACCAAACCACACGGCTACTCTCTGTCCCCTAAGCTTTGCCCTAAAGCCTAACTCAAGCAGCGGTCCTGAGCAACCTGAACCTGACCTCCACTTTTCACTCAGGTTTGCGATGTTGACTGGGGCTTTGGGTGCACCAGAAACTATTATGTAAGAAGGGGTGGCAGTGACCCAGGCACCCCCATCAGGAGGGACTCAAAAGGCATGTTTACTGTTTCAAACAATCAAATGTAAGCCACAGATCTCTGGAATGGCGTTTTAGAGGTTCAATCACACACCCAATTTCTTCACTTCAGGCTTAAAAAAAATTGTTTTTAATCCACTCTGTGACTCTGTGGATTTCCACTCTCTTTCTTTCTTTCTCTCTCTCTCTCTCCCTCCTTCCCTCCCTCCCTCCCTTCATTTCTTTCTTTCTTTCTTTCTTTCTTTCTTTCTTTCTTTCTTTCTTTCTCTTTCTTTCTTTCCCAGAGGAAGGGAAAGAGAGAAACATCAATGCTTGAGAGAAGCATCAATTGGTTGCCTTCTGTACATGTCCAAACCAGGGATTGAACATGTAACCTAGGTATTTGCCCTGACTGGGAATTGAACCTGCAACCTTTCAGTTACAAGACAATGCTCCAATCGACTGAGCCACACTGGCCAAATTCTTGACTCACAGAAACCTTAAGTGATACTGAAATGATTTGGTTGTTTCAAGATTTTTATTTATTTATTTTCAGAGAGAGGGAAACACCAATGACATGAATTGGTTGCCTCTCACATGCCCCCAATTACAGACTTGGCCCACAACCCAGGCATGTGCCTTCACTGAGAATCGAACCAGTGACCCTTTGCTTCACAGGCTCACAGGCTCACGCTCAATCCACTGAGCCACACCAGCCAGGGCTGACTGGGTTGTTTCAAGCCACTAAGTATCAGGGTTGATTTGCTACCCAGAAATAGATCACTACAGCAGTCAGCAACACAGAACAACAGCACTCTAGCCCTTACCAGCTAGGGCGATCTCAAAGCATCTGCTGCTGTCAGTGGCTGAAAGTCTGGTTGAAATTAGCATGTGTGTCACCCCGGTCCTGGTTTCTAGATATTGTGTCCTCCCGGCCCACCCCCTGCCAAAGGAACCAGACTCCTTGGAAAAGTAACTGCCTCCAGGTTTGGGGCAGGGCAAGTACAAAGAAAGCCTGGGACATCTTTTGGGACACAAAGGCAAGGAAGTGCTCAAAGACTAATGGGGTGTCACATTAAAAGGACACAGTGGCCAGCTTGAAGGAGCCCCTACTGGCAAAGTTGGGATAATTTGAGCCCTGGCTGGGTGGCTCAGTTGGTTAGAACATTGTCCCAAACACCAGAAGGTTGTGGGTTGGATCCCCGGTCAGGGTGTGTATGGGAGGCAACCAAATCAATGTTTCTCTCTCTCTCCCTCCCTCTCTCTCTAAAATCAATGTAAAAAATACCCTTGGTGAGGATTTAAAAAAAATTAACATTTTCAAGTGATACTCAATATCTACTAGACAAGTTTCAGCATTAGATTTATGCTACATTATTGGGGAAGATAAATCTTTGGGAAGCTGGGTATTCGATGAAAAGCAAGCACTGCTCTGAAAATATTTATGAAACAGGATATGGGAATGGTGGTCTCCAATCTGATTCTGAAGTTTGAGAGGTTGAACCCAACAAGTACACACATCCTGTTAGTAGTAGTGTCATTCAAGAATGCAATGAAAGCCCTGGCTTGTGTGGCTCAGGGATTGGGTGTCATCCTGTGAACCAAAAGGTCACTGGTGTGATTCCTGGTCAGGGCTGTGGGCCAGGTCCCCAGCTGGGGGCATGCAAGCAACAACAGGCAACCGATGGACGTGCCTCTTCCTCACTTCCCCCCTCCTTCCCCTCTCTCTAAAAGTAAATAAATAAAGTCTTAAAAAATGAATGCAATAAAATATTTTTCTTTCCCTTGTCTGGTGTAGCTCAGATTTAGCGCGGGCATGCAAACCAAGAGGTTGCCTGTTTGACTCCCAGTCAGTGTACATACCTGGGTTGCAGGCTGGGTCCCCAGCAGGAGGTGCGTGAGAGGCAACCACACATTGATATTTGTCTCCATCTCTTTCTCCTTCCCATCCCCTCTCTCTAAAAATAAATAAATAAAATATTTAAAATAAAAAAATTAATGATCAGAAATAAAATATTTTTCTTTCAACTGTTGCACTTTACTTTTTCAAGTGTTGTTAAATTGTTAGGACACAAATACTTCTTAAGTTGTAGGGACCTAACTACTTAATAAATGGGACCATGAGCACTTTCCTTTGGGTCTGGGTATACCATGGAAAACAAACAAACCCGAGACATTGGAGGCACTGGGCGGTGAGGACGTTGGGGAACCTCTGCTCCAGACCTCATTTCCTTTCTTACAAAAAATAGGGTAGAGGAACAAGTTAAAAGACACCATGAAGAAACAATCAGACAAATCTGGAATGTGGGGCATTCTGCAAGATCATCAGCCTGGCCTCTTCAAAAACTCAATGCCCCGGGGGAGAAAGGAGAGGCCGGAGTGTTTGCTCTAGGTTAAAAGAGATTAAAGAGTTATAACAACCAAATGCAATGCATGAGTTCTTCCTTGGATCCTAGTTTGAAACATTTTGTTAAAAAAAAAAAAAAAAGCCCTAAAAGACAGTCTCTGGGCAATTGGGAAAAAGTGCAGCTGGACTTGACCTTAGAAACATTTGGGCATTAAGGTTAATTTTCTTAGAAGTGATAATGATATGATACTGGGAGTATGTAGGAGAATGTTCTCATTTTTAGGACATTCATACTGAAGTGGTTACATCTGGAACTTACTTTCAAATAAATAAGCCAGCATTTGAAATGTTAGAAATTGTTGAATGGAAATTGTGGGTACATGGATGCTTATTAAGTCCCTCCCCCCACTGAATTTTCTGTATATTTGACAATCTTCAGAAATAAACGATGGGAGGGACGGCTGATAGAAGGAACACTTAGGGCAGATTGTCTCTTGCAATGAGCCCCTCCTCTTCCTGCATAAACAATTGCCCCCTCTCTGCATAGGCACTAGGTTTGCCCTGGTAGCGAAACTCAGCTTAAAAATATCACTCAAGCCCTGGCTGGTGTGGCTCAGTGGATTGAGACCCAAAGGGTCGCCGGTTCGATTCCTAGTCAGGGCACATGCCTGGGTTTTGGTCCAGGTCCCTGGTAGGGAGTCACATGAGAGGAAATCACACATTGATTTTTCCCTCCCTCTTTCTCCCTCTCCCTCCCTTGCTCTCTCTACTTCATAAAATCTTAAAAAAAAAAATAATTTAAGCCCCCTCCTTCATCACCACGTCTTCCTGCAGCTCAACCCGGTCTCTGTCCTTTTCAACAAAACTTCTGAAACAGTGGGAAGACTCACTAGCTCTGCTTCCTCAGATCCTACTCTGTCCTCAAATGCCAGCCGGGCTTCTGCCCCTCGCTCCCACTGAGCGACCTGGATGTGGCAAGCCCCTTCTCGTCCCTCTCTCCACTGTACTTGGCAGCACTGGACATGGGACCCCTTGAAACCATTTCTTCTCCTGGCTTTGTGGACTCCAGGCTCTCCTTGATCTCCTCCTCCCCTCCTCAGACTTTGCCACGGCTCTCCACCTTAGCCCTTAGCTTGGCCTCCTTCCCCTCCCCCCATGCCATGGAAGGGCAGCCCCAAGGGCCAGACCCTCTTGGTGCTCAGCTCTCTCTCCCCACAGGTGACCTCGCCCAGTTCCCTGGCTTTAACCCCACAGCCAGCCGATGACTCCCCAGAGAGGTCTCCAGGCCTGACCTCTACGCTCCCTCCACACCCCCTCCACATCTACACAAAGGACAAAGGTCTCCTAGACCTGCCCCCCCACCCCTGTCTCAAATGCACCACACCCAAGACAGAGCTCTTGACCCCCATCCCCACCCACCCCCACCTTTTTTTATTTTTTTGGCCTCCAGTCTCCCTTCATCTCAGCAAACTGGACCACCCTCATCACAATGGCTGTCGAGGAAAGAATGTAGAAGTCATGCTCCATAGTCCTTTCTTCCTCATCCTGAAATCCAACCCATCAGCCAGTCCTGTGGCTCTACCTCTAAAACATATTGCAGACAGTCCCTTCATTCCACCCCTTTTGCCACCACAGTAGCAAAAGCCACTATCCTCTCTCCCAGGGTGTCCTCACTGGCCCTCCTCCTGCCACTCCCGCCTCCCTCCAGCAGCCAGAGTGACCTTGTGAAAGTGTAAATCAGATCCTATTATCCCTCTTCTTAAGACATTCTGAGGACTTCTCACCCTACTTGGAGTTAAATCTGCACTCCTCACGGTGGCCTCTAAGGCCCTGCATGGGCTGTACCTGATGTCACTCCAACGTCATCTCCTGCCACTCTCCCCTTCACTCACTACACTCCAGCTTCCCCCACTACCGTGAGCTCGCTCCTACCCCAGGGCCTTTGCACTAGCTACTCTCTGCTCAAAACATTCCTCCCCCAGATTTTGACATGGCTGGCTCTTTGTAGTTTTCAGGTCTTAGTTCAAATATTGCCACCTCAAAAGGGCATTGCTTGTCCACCTTATTAAAAATTTTAAAAAATATGCCCTGGCTGCTGTGGCTCAGTGGATTGACTGCTGGACTGTGAAGCAAAGGGTCACCGGTTCGATTCTCAGTCAGGGCACATGCTTGAGTTGCAGGGAGAAAGAGAGGGAGAGAAACATCAATGTGTGGTTGCCTTTCATGTGCCCTCCATGGGGGACCTGGCCTGCAACCCAGGCATGTGCTCTGACTGGGAATCGAACCAGTGACCTTTTGCTTCACAGTCCAGCAGTCAATCCACTGAGCCACACCAGCCAGGGCCAGATGTAATATCTTTAGAACTCTGGAGGCCAGAAGTCCAAAGTCAGTCCCACTGGGCTGCAATCAAGGTGTGCTTCTGGGGGCTCTCAGAGACAGCCTGTATTGCCTGATGTGGCCTCATGTCACTCCAATCTGTGCTTCCACGGCCACTTCACTTTCTCTGACTATGATCCTCCTGTCTCCTTCTCCTAAGGACCCTTTAATGACATCAGGTCCCCAGACAGTCCTGGATAATCTTCCCATTTCAAGATCCTTAATTTAGTCACATCTGCAAAGTCCCTTTTGCCATGGAGATCAACATATTTGCAGGTTCCAGGGATTAGCACGTGGGCAGAATAAACTGCCACAGTGATCATGAGCGAACAGATGGAAAATAGAGAAAAGTAGGAAAAAAAGCCTTGGCTGCATAGCTCGGTTGGTTACATCAAGGTTGTGGGTTCCATCCCTGGTCAGGGCACATACAAGAATTGGCCATTGGCCCTGGCTGGTGTGGCTCAGTAGATTGAGTGTTGGCCTGCGAACCTAAAGGTCGCCGGTTTGATTCCCAGTCAGGGCACATGCCTGGGTTGTGGGCCAGGTGCCCAGCTGGGAGCATGTGAAAGGCAAGCAATTGATGTACCTCTAGAATATTGATGCTCTCTCCTTCTCTTCCCCTCTCTAAAAACAAATAAAATCTTAAAAAAGAGTCAACCACTGCATGCATGAATGGGTAGAACAACAAATTGATGTCTCTCTCTCTTTCTCTCCCTCTCCCCCCACCTCTGTTTCCCTCCCTTTCTAATACCAATCAAAAAAAATTTTAAAGATTTTATTTATTTATTTTAGACAGAGAGGAAAGGAAGGGGGAAAGAGGGAAACATCAATGTTCCCTTGCCTCTTGTGCATGCGCCCCCTACTGCAAACCTGACCTGGCCAGCAACCCAGGCATGTGCCCTGAGTGGGAACTGAACCAACAACCCTTTGATTCTCAGGCTGGCACTCAATCCACTGAGCCACACCAGCCAGGGCCAAAAAAAATTTTTTTAAGTAGAAAAAAATTTCCATACTCTCACCTTCCAAATAGAATCTCTTCTTAACAGTTTGGTGCATTTCTATTTAGCTTTTGAAAGCATAGTTGCATTCATACTTTATATTAAACATGTGCATTCTGCTTTTTGCTCGTTGAACATTACTTCACTAGCATTTCCTACATTCTTCAAAATGTCATTTTAAATGGCTGTGTAATATTCTCTTGAGTGAGTTAACTTAACCATTCCCTTCTAGTTGGATACCCTGGTAATTTCATTTAAAAAAACCTATTATAAATACCTCATGGTGAACCTCTTTGTCTCTAAGTCTCTGCTTGACTTTCAGGTGGGTTCCCAGGCTTTCAGAGCCTGAGCATTTTTCCCGCACTTGACATCTGCTGCCAAATTGCTTTCCAGAAGGGTGGTAGCAATTTCCATTCCGACACTGTATGGGCATGAATGCCAGTTTGGCTGCACTCTTGCTGGCATTCAGTAGAACCTTCAAACATTTGTTACTCATTTGATGGGCAGAGAAAAGAAGCACTGGGCTGCTTTAGTGCTGTGCCCACGGGCTTTGTTGAAAGGAACCACACAAAACAGTTAATGTGAAAATCGCTTTAGCTTTCACTGCAGAGTTCTGTTAATGACCCAGTGATTCAACTTCTAGGAACTTACATTAAAGAAAGAATCTGAGAGGTAGACACAAGTATATGTTTTAAGATGCGAACCATAGTATCATTTGGAATAGCCAGTTGGAAAGCAACTTGTGTTAAAGATTATTATGATAGAGTATGTGTGGTCTTGGGGAAGACGCTGGAAACATATCCTGTTGTTTTCATTTCTAATCACTCATTTTATCTATTTATTAATCATTCATTCATTCCTCTCCTATATGGATTAGGCTCTGTGCTGGCAGCTGGGGATATAATGATGAAGCAAAGAGGCGAAATCAAAAGTGATTACTGCCCTGGCTGGTACTGTAGCTCAGTGGATTGGGCGCCGGCCTGTGAATCAAAGGGTCGCCAGTTTGATTCCCAGTTGGGGCTCATGCCTGGGTTGGGGGCCAGGTCCCCAGTAGGGGGCGTGTGAGAGGCAAACACATGTTGTTTCTCTCCCTCTCCTTCGACCTTCCTTCCTCTCTCTCTAAAAATAATAAATATTTTTTAAAAGAATGATTACTGTCTCAGTGAAGGATTGTTTTGCCTCAGTTTTCCCATCTTTATAATGGGGGAATTAGGCTAACAACTTTTATTGGCCTAGCATGTATTTCCTCCTCTTCCTGGTAATGACACTATAGCGTTCTCTGGGGACTCTCTCTGTCTTACTTTTATTCTGTGTGATTCTGGTGGAGCTAACCCATCCCTGGGCACTAGGAGCAGGTTCTTCTCCTGATCAATGAGAACCAACCTTGGGAACTTTTCTGGGGGTACCTTAATACTGGGCTGGGTTCACGGGACGAAATGAAACTTGGAGCTGCCAGGGACCACCTTGCTACACAGGGCTGTGAGCTTATTCAAGCAATCTGTGCTCTGCACAAACTCAGCCAGAGTTTGTCTTGCCAAACCTACCCTCCTGGGTGCAGGACTGTGCCAGGATGGGATGGAAGGAATGCCTTTTTAAAATGTACCCACCTAGAAGTAGTGGCTTCTGTAATTTGTTTATACCAGAGGCCTCTTTTTCATTGTTTTGTAACTTTCCCTTAAGACAACTGGTGACCCTATCATAGTACAGAAGAGGCTGCCTGAGAAGAGAGGAAACCAGACAGGAGAGACAGAAAGATGAGCTCGTGACTGATCCAGCAATTCCTGATGTGAGATCCATTCGTGAACTTTTCAGTTATGTGAACCAAGAAATATGCACTCTCCCCTAACCCACCTTTTTTTTCTTAAACCAGTTTTCACTGGGGTTCCGTTACTTACAAGTGTGACAGAACTGACTGATATCGCCTGCTCACTCTAGCTTCTCATTCTGCTCCGCACACTCTCATTTCTCCCCTACGGACTGCCGGTTTACTTAACTCTAAAATGACAGGCTTGAATTAGCAGTGTTTCGCATTTGCTACAGGAAGTAGGGAAGGCAGAGTTTATTGACCCCATTCTACCCCTGCAACGATGGCAGTTGGGAGTGATTAAGTGATTTTGTCCAAATGCCGCTGGGATTTGGACCTTGGGTTATCTGGCTCCAAGTCTTGTGTTCCGTTGACAAGTGAGTAAGCTGTGATCTTCACAGAGAAAGCAACTTTAAAACTGGAAGCCGCAAGAGGAGTCATCAGTGGCTCTTCTGATTTCCATTCGTGCTTTTTCTCTTGTGGGGCCTCTTGGCTGACAGTAGCTATAAAAGCATTTTTTTTTTTAAGTGCCTTCTATTTCTCCCCACAGGATTGGCACAAACCAAGCTGACTGGTGAATCAAGCGCTGGTGAGGATGTGAGAAAGCAGGTCTTCTTTCCCTTCACTCGCGGAAGTAAAAACGGGTATGCCTCCACCACCTCCACACACCCTTGCTGTGGCTTCTCATGTCTGGGGGCCACTGAATGCTGTGCATGGTCACCTCACAGCTTTGGCCAATGGCATTGGGCAGAAACAGCAGCATGTCAATTGTGAGGCTAGGACTTACGAGGCCTTGCATGTTGCCATTGGCCCTCTGTGTGTCTGCTCTGGGCACGGGAAGCTTTCTGTCATGGCTGACCTGCCCTGGGCCTGGACCCCAGAATGGGCCACCTGGAGCAGCCCTGAGCCAGCCAGACCTGCATGCAGCCTACTGCAGAGCAGCCCTCGACAAGCCAGTCTAGATCAGCTGGCACCGAAGCAATAACACATGATTATTATTTGAAGTGGCAGAGTTTCTGGTATTCATCGTATAGCAATAGTGGAAAGTTATAGGAAGTGCTTATTAAAATTAAAATGGATATGCCCACATGCCCTGAGGATCCTGCCTGTCCTTACTGACCCTAAGGAAACACACATGTACCCAAGGAAGCCTGTATAAAGATGGTCATGGGAACATTGTAAGAGCAAAGAAACCAAAAATAACCTAAATGTCCAGCAACAGAAGAATGGAAAAAGAAATGTGAGTTTTACTGGAATATCATTGCAGTTCTTAAAAAAAAAAAAATAGTACAGACTGATTTAAATAAATCTGGATAGATTTCTAAGACATTTGTTGAGTTAAAAAGTGAGCTGCAAAACAATGTATACAGTATAATCCAATTTATGTTAAAACACACTCCCATGCTTGCTCAACACAATACTACTCATTTACTATACAATACTAGGCACACACTATATTCCTAGCTAGATACGCACTTTTTAGACAAAGATCCGCAAGGACCCACTGTAAGCTGATAACCATGGTTACTGCCAGGATAGAGACCTAGATTACAAAGAGGTGGTCAAAGGGGACTTTAGCTTTATCTGTAATACTGTTTTTAAAAAGCAATATCAGCAGGTCTGGCGTCATCCTGCAGAGCGAAGGGTCGCCACTCCGGTTCCCAATTCCGGGTCATGGCACGTGCCTGAGTTGCAGGCTGGGTCCCCGGCTCAGGGCATATGAAAGGCAGCCCATAGATGTTTCTCTCCTTTTCTTTCTCCCTCTCTTCCCTTCTGTCTAAAAATAAATAAATAAAATAAAATAAATAAAAGCAAAGACAATTTATCCATACATTTCTTATTCAATTGAATAATACTTTTCTAAAAGGAAAGAAATATATATGGACATATATACATGCATACTATGTATAAAGATCTAAGGTTCTGCGTTTTTTTTTTAAGATTTTATTTCTTTCTTTTCAGACAGGAAAGGAGGGAGAAAGAAAGGGAAACATCAATGTGTGGTTGCCTTTTGTACACCCCTTACTGAGGATGTGGCCATAATGCAGGCATATGCCCTGACTGGGGATTGAACTGGCAACCCTTTGATTCACAGGCTGGCACTCAACCACTAAGCCACACCAGCCAGGGCCTAAGGTTCTGTTTTAAATGTCCTTTAGAGGCAAACAGACCTGAGTTCAAATTGTGCCTCTGCCACTCTGAGTCTGTTTTCTCATATGTAAAATGGGGACACTCACGTACATTAAACAGGGTTGTCATAAAAACCAAACAATAATGTACGTAAAGTCCCAAGAATAGTGTCTCACAGGTGGTATGTGTTCAGTTAAATGCTAATTCCCTTCCCGGCCATTTCTCAGCTCCTCCTAATCCTGACCTTGCTTCTCACCTGGGAGTCGCTGTGGTGGCTGCCTCCTTGGCTTTATCCCCTTCTCTGGTGCGCAGCATAATGGCTCCCCAAGGGTGTCTTAATCCCCAGAACCTGTGACTATGTCAGGTTAGATGGCAAAGGAGAATTAAGGTCACTGATGGAATTAAGGTTGTTGATGAGCAAGGCTATAAGATAGAGTAGGCTGGATTGGGGGGCGGGGGGTGGGAGGAAGCAGTATAAACACAAGGTCATATTTCTACCAGGAGGGGAGAGCCAGTGTGAAGATGAAGAGGAGGTCGGGGCTCAGAAATGTAGAGACACTTTCCTAATGACATCATGGGGGTACCTGGATAGTGCTTGAAGTTTTGGGCTAGCCACTACTTTTCACTTAGATGAGGCAATAAACCTTCACACCTCCCTTGTAAAGTCAATTTGAAGTGGAGTTTCATCCTTTGCAGGAGGAGCAACCCTTTGATACTCTAATGAACTAGAGATCCTTTCTCTAGAGAAAACACATGCAGACAAACGCTTGTCGCTTGCTTGTCGACAATTTCAGGGAGGCTTCTGAGCCCCTAAATTAGTCAGGCCCCAGGTTATAAAGTCCTGCTCTGTTCCAAACACATGCTGCCGGGCGAGGCATCAAAGGAAGGCAGAAAAGAGAGTGAGTCTTTAGGGAGTCCGGGACGCCTCCTTCCACTCCTGCAGAGCGGCTTTGATTTGGGTCACAGTCAACTGACTGGGTCCGGGAGCGGGCATTCTCTGCGGAAGGTGCAAAAGGGGCTTTGGGAATCGCTTCACTTTTAGCTTCTTTTAGGGAAATTTTTCAGGTCCTCTTTTGGAATCTCCTGGAGGGAGGGTGTGAGATGGGAAAAAATTCAGCATCTCTTGAATCTCCTTCCTGTATCATTTCTCTCTCTCTCTCTCTTTTTTTCTCTTCTTACACTTGGGGCAATTACAGATCAGAGAGGTAGAGTGCCTTTCCCAAGATACACAGCAAATGTGTGAAGGTTTTGAATTCTGGCCTAGTTGGTCTTTTTACACATTAGGAGTCCTTCCTTTTCCTCTTAGAGCAAAGAAGATACATCTCACTGTGGCCAAAGGCCTAATACACTTTGGCCCCTGCCTCTATTTTGAGCTCCTCTCCCTCTCACTCGGTATGCTCCCTCCAGCTGCCCTGGCTTTCTATGCCTTAAATGTGCCAAAACATGCATCCTGTTCGCTCTTCCTTCTGCCTGGAGTCAACATTGGATAAACCAAGAGGCAAACCAAATGCCTGTTCAAGGACCAGCAAAGTATGGGTTCTCCATGATTTTTTTTCTGAAAAGATTTAATATTGCAAGAAGCCATTAAGGGAAAAATCAGAACATGGATTCCTTTACATTCATTTTATCATTTAGTATTCTTAAGATAAATATTGGTGTAGAATTTTCTTTTCTATACTCTCCTTGTCAGGTTTTTGGAATCCAAGTTAGGCTGACCTCATAAGTGAGCTAGAGAGGGTCAGTCACTCTTTCAGTCTCTGGAAGACTGCATGATATTGGAATTATTTCTTCCTTAAATGTTTAGCAGAACTTGCCATTGATAATGTCTGGACCCAGAATTTTCTTCGTGGTTAATTTTTTTTTTTAAGTTACTGATTTGAGCCCTGACTGGTGGGGCTCAGTTGGTTGGGACTTGTATGAGAGGCAGCTGATTGGTGTTTCTCTCTCATATTGATGTTTCTCTCCCTCTTTCTCCCTCACTACCCCTCTCTCTAAAAAATAAAATCTTTATTAAAAAGTTAAAAAAAACTTGCTTATTTGATTTGTTTGAATGCTTTTTAAGTAATTAAATGGTATATTGAGTTATTTTTGTTAGGTTTTAATTTTCTAGGGATTTGTCTTTCATCTATATTTTCAGATTTATTAGTATAAAGTTGTTTTTAATATCCAATTTTTACCTTGTTAACATCTGTAGCACCTGTACCAATGTCCTTTTTTTAAAAACATTTTTATTTATTTATCTTTAGAGGGGAAGGGAAGGAGAGAGGGAGAGAGAGAGAGAAATATCAATGTATGGTTGCCTCTCATGCGTCCCCTGCTGGGAACTGGCCTGCAACCCAGGCATGTGCCCTGACTGGGAATCGAACAGCAATTCTTTGGTTCACAGGCCCGCGCTCAATCCACTGAGCTACACCAGCCAGGGCCCAATGTCCTTTTTTAACTCTTTAAAAAAATATTTAAAAAAATTTTATTTATGTATTTTTAGATAGAAGGGAAGGGAGGGGAAAAATCATCAATGTATGCGAGATACATCAACTGGTTGCCTCTTGTGCACCCCAATCAGGAACCTGGCCCTCAACCCAGGCATGTGCCCTGCCTGACTGGGAGTCAAACTGGTGATTTTGCACTGGCACTTAATCCATTTCGCGGGCCAGCACTCAATCCAATGAGCCACACCAGCCAGGGCCCCTTTTTAATTCTTAATATTGGCTATTTGTGCCTCTTCTCTATCACTGGAGGATTGATAATTTAGTTACTAGACTTTTCAGGGAACCAACTTTTGGCATAGTTGATCATTCCTATTCTATGAATGATTTTTATTTACTTTTTCCCCTCTTTGTAAATTTTTTCTTTCACATTTTTGGATTTTTGCTATTCTTCTTCTAACACCTTGAAGTCTCTCTCAGCACATCGATCTTATCTTAGCTTCCACGGTTATTGTTGAGAAGTCAGCTGCTACCTAATGATCGGTCATCTGAAGAACATTTCTTTTCTCTAACTGCTATGGAGATCTTTGCTTTTGGTATTCTTCAAATATACAATTATGTTTTTAGGTGTGAATTTCTTTATAGTTATCCTGTTTGTGTTTCTTGTATCTTCAGGCTAGTTTCTCATCAATTTTGTAAAATTTGACAATTCCACCACTATTTCTTTAAATATTCCTTTTGGCATATTCTCACTCTCCTCTCTTTTGGGGACTTGGAATAAATATAGATAAGGCCCTCTCTCTCCATTCTTCATGTCTCTTAACTTGTTTTATACAATGTATCTTCTGCCCTGTCTCTTCATGGTGCATTGTGAATAATTTCCTTTGACCTATGTTACAGTTCACCATTTCTCTATTGAGCTGTTGCTTTTAAGTTTAAACTTATTCACAAAGTTTTCCATTTTTACTAGTTCTGTCATTTTCAAAGTATCTAGATTTTTAGAGTTCCCTGGTTTGTGCAAAAATGGCAATCTTATACTTTATGTAAAATATATTGTTTTTGTCTAATATAAATTCCAAAATTACAGGTATTTAGTGCATCCGCTTCTAGTGTCTCTAATTTCTGTTGGTTCTTGCTCCTGGCAATTTGTCCACTTGGTTATATCTGTGTGCTGCCCACTTTCTTTGAAAATATGTTTAAAGGAGTGATTTGAGGCTTTTAATGAAGTATCTTTTCACCAGCTATTGTGTGTGTGTATTGTCAAAAGCGTGGAAACACTACCAGCCTGAGACTAAACGAAAGTCACAACCTGAGGTCTTTTGGACCACCCATGTAATGGGTTGGAAATTCACAAATGAGGGCCATTTTCCTTCTAGTTTCCCTTACCCTGAAGGTATAGCCACTGCTTTCCCAGCGTAATGTGGACTCTTCACCTCCAGTGGGCCCTGAGCCTTTTTTTACTGCCCTTTTCTGAGAAGCCATCAAAGTAAAAGTTCAAATTTTCCAGGATTGTAAAATTTCTTCAGGGCTGAAGTACTCTGATTACTTCTCTGGCTTCTCATATTCCCTTCAGTTATGGAATGATAAATCTTGTGAAAACTTCAATGCTTTGAAGACTGAAAAAAAATTTCATCCAGCATTTTTAGTTGTTTTAGTGGGGGGGGGTTGATCTGAGTAACCTAGCCTGCCATTTTCAACATCTTCAATTACTCTGTCCTCTTAGCTTTGCTTAATTTTTCTTCTTAGCATGTAACACTACTTGACATTATATATTTATTTGGCCACCAACTAGGTTGAAAGCTTCATGGGTGCATATGTTTTGTCCTGTTTGCTGCTGTTTTCCCAGCACCCAGAATAGTGGCTGGTGGGTAGTGACTACTCAACATTTATGGATGAGTGAGAAGAAAAGCAATTTTGCAACCTCTTTGTACTGTGGCTACAGTGGACCAAAGCAAGATGAGTGGGAGATTCAGAAACATGGTCACATATCTTGAGTCTTTATGAAAACCTTTTAAAGCACAATCCCAAGTCAAAAATCACAACTTAGTGAAGTGGTGTAAAAAGTGAGTGTGAGCCTCCCTGGTTCTCAGTTTCTCAGTGCCTCCCAGGCTCAGGTATCAGGCTGGTTTGTGGGCTGCGGTTGGTATCCATGGGTTGGTGTGTCCCTTTTACTCTCTCCGGGACTCTGTTTACTTCCTCGCCCATCTTTGCCTGCCTGTCATCCTGACCTCTCACTGAGACTCGGGTGACTGTGACCCTCCCATTTCCTTTCTCTTTGCTCTTGTCTCTCTATGACTTCATCTGTATTTTTGTGTTCCTATCTTTCTCTGTTGGGTCTTTCTGTCTCTGTCAGCTCTTATAAGATACAGTCCCAATGGTTCTGACTCTGCCTGCACCCCTACTCCCTAGCTTTATCTCCAAGATGTCCGCCAAGCCAATTTCTATCCTGGTCACCAATCCCTCTATCTCTGCCCCACCCCTCTTTCTTGTGACTGTGCCTTTTCTGTTTCTACACCCTGTTTCTGCTCTGTCACCTTTGTCACTGTCCCTCCTGTCACCAGCTCCTCTGCCTTTATTTTTTCATCTGTCGTGTCACTGAATGTGCTCTATTACTCCCACTCTTGCTCTGCTATTGCTCTCTGCTCTAAGTCTGTGCATTGCTGCTGCTGCCCCTTCTCAGTCTGTCTCTGTCTCCTCTGCCTCCCCCAACCTTGAACCCTCCATGTCTATCCCCCACTCTGCTTGTTTCCTCTTTTTCTGTCACAGTCCCCTCTGTGCCCCTGAATCATCCAGGTCTGTCTCCATCCCCTCTGCTTCTGCTCCCTGCATTGCTCTGCCACTTTGCATTCTTCCTCTGTCCCCTCTGGAAATTGGTCCACTCCTCATCTCATATTGTTTTGTGTCTCTGACATCATTACCTTTACCCCACCCTCTCTGTCTGCAGGTGTCCTCTTTGCCTCTGTCACTGTTGCCTCCAAGTTGTCTCTTGAACTTTTTCCTTTATTTTTGTCACTTGTCATTCTATTATGTGTTTTCTGTTCTCTGCCACTGTCCTCTCTATCTTTGTCACCTCTGAGTCTGTCTTTTGTCTCCATGATTGTCATCTTCTCTATATCTGCCACTGTCCCCCTTGTCTTTCCCCTCTATTACTGTCCCTTTGGTCTTTGTCCTTACTGTCACTGTCTTCTCTCTGTTCATGACACTGTTCTGTCTCTGTTACTTCCTCTTGGTCTCTCTCCCTTCTTTCTCAGACCCTTTAGTCTTTGTTCAGGACGCCTGGGGTCTCTGTCTCAGTCCCTTCAGTCTCTGCTGACCTCCTCTTCATCTCCTCTGCAGCATTCACCCCATCTGGCCCACTGTCTTCTCCTTTGCCTCTGACCATCCTCTTCATCAGGGTCGATTTCACTTCCGACACGGTCCCTTTTGTCGTTTTCTGCTGCTGTCCCCCCCCCCCACCACCCTGGCCCAGGTCCCCTCTGCCTCCCGGCCCTCTATCGGTGACCACCGCTCCACTTCCATCCCAGTCCCCATGTCCAGAACAACCCTCCTCTATCGGTGCTGATGGCGTCACCTTCTGCCTCGCCTCTGGGCCCTTGCTGCCTCACTCTCTTCCTCTGTCCACTCCTACCTCTTCGTTTGTGAGTCATCTTCTGTTCTGAGGGGTTTGCGTGCGCGCATGCGTGTGTGTATGAGATGCTCTGCCCCTTTGACGCCCTGTTTCTCCAAGTCCATTTCTTCATGTTTCTCTTCAGCATTTTGTCTCTTGACGAGAATTTGAGGGGGGCCACATCCTTTCCCAGGACTTTACTGGGACAGAAAGGCCCACCTCCGTCCATCAATCAGTTAGCCCATCTTTCCCCCTCATGTCTCTCCTCACACCTCTCCTCACATCCTTTCCCGCCTTTATCGCTTCCTCACGAGCAACAACAAAACTCGAGCGCATGCGCACCAACCGACGCACTCTAGAAGGTACACACACCCCGCCTGCGGGCTCGCGGGAGCTCCTGCGAACTCGCGCGCGGGCTCACACATTCCGGCGGCTTGCTCGGCAACTGGTGACGTCACGGAGGCTGTATCCTGCCTCCTTGGCTGTCTCAACCAGCAAGCGGTTGCTGGAGTTGGTAGCCAAGCGTTGCCAAGCACCAGATGGCGCTCAGCTTCTGAGATCACAGACCCTGCGAAACTCGTGTCGTCATGGCAACTCTACTTCATCTAATTGGATACCTGAGCTATTTGGTTGGATATGCTAATCTTATTGGATGTTTGTAGAGTCAAGGCCTGTGTGATTGGATGCCAGAGAATTTTGATGTTCCTTTCTCAGCATTTCTCTTCTCTGGTGGGGTGTTTCCCACAAGCACGGGCAATAGAAAGTGACTTGAGTCTCCGGGGGCGTAAGGGGTGTTGCACAGGGCACTGAAACACCGCTGGCGTCAGGGGACCAGACAAGCTCTTTCGACTACAGCTTCCGTTATCTCGCCAGAGGGCGCCACAGTGTGCTGGGCTAGTGGAGGCCTGGTGACTGGTGATGTCACTGGCGATCCACTCTTGATTGGCTACATCTGTCTGCAATAGCAAAGTCATAAGGGAGGCCTTAGAGAGCTTTATCGTAGGAGGGAAACTGTGTGCCCAGGAATAAGTGATGACCTTGGTCTCAAATACTTGAATATGCAAAGGAAATTCACCTGTATTATCTCTTCTAATCTCCATAATCACTCCCGAACATACAAACTATTATTAGAGAGGACACCTACTGAAGTTATGGACCGTGTAATGGACACCTGTTGTGTTTGCCTGACTAACATCTGTTATCCATGATTTTAAAAGATTTTATAGGCTTTTCTTTTAGCAGTTTTATGTTTACAGAAAAATTGAGCACAAAGTAAGAGGGTTCCCATATACTCCAATGGGTATATGGTATAATGGAGCCCTATTATTAACATCTTGAATTAGTGTGGTACATTTGTTATAATTAAGGTCAATACTGTATGATTCCGCTTATATGAGGTACCTAGAGCATCAAATTCAGAGAGACAAAAAGTAGAATGGTGGCTGGGAGGAGGGGAGAATGGGGAATAAAGTTTTGCAAGATGAAAAGAGTTCAGAGATCAGTTGCACAATGTGGATGTACTTACCACTACTGAACTGTACACTTAAAAAGGGTTGAGCCCTTGCCCTGGCTGGTACAGCTCAGCGGATTGAGTGTAAGCCTGCAAACCAAAGGGTTGCCAGTTTGATTCCCAGTCAGGGCACAAGCCTGAGTTGCGGGCCAGGTCCCCAGCAGGGGCACACCAGAGGCAACCACACACTGATGTTTCTCTTCCTCTATTTCTCCCTCCTTTCCCCTCTCTAAAAATAAATAAAATCTTAAAAAAATACCTTTACAAAAAGGTTAAGATGGTAAATTTTATGTTGTATTTTCCCACAATTAAAAAAATACTTAGCGCACCAATTTGAAGTCTTTTTAAAAAAAATATTTCATTTATTTATTTTTAGAGAGCGGGGAGGGGAAGGAGAAAGAGAGAGGAACATCAATGTGTTGTTGCCTGTCACATGCCACCTACTGGGGACCAGGCCCACAACACAGACATGTGCCCTGACTGGGAATCAAGCCTGCGACCCTTTGGTTCCCAGCCTGCACTCACTCAATCCACTAAGCTACACTGGCCAGGACCCAATTTGAAGTCTTCAATGACTTTTGACAATTGTATACAATGTGTGACCCCCTGCACCATGAAGAGTTTCATCATCCCCAAATTCTCCTTCATGCCTGTGTGTAATCATGACCCCATCCCCTCTCCTTCCCCCCAGGGTAGCCCTGATCTGATTTTTGACCCTTTAGTTTCCTGTTCCCTTGTCTGCAGTTTTGCATAAATGGAGTCATATAGTCTGTTTCTCTTTTGTGTCTGGCTTCTTCTACAAGACATGCTGTGTTTGAGATTTATCCTTGGTGCTACACTTAGCAGTAGGTAGTTCTTTTTGTTGCTGACTAGTATTCCATCCTGTGGACATACCACACTTTGTTTACCCATTCCCATTGATGGGCATTTCTGTCATTTCCAGCTTTCCAGATTGGGGCTTTTATGAACAAAGTTGCTGTAAATATTTGCATGGACTTATGTTTTTCTTTCTCATGGGTAAATATTTAGTAGTAGGATTGGTGACTCACGTGGTAAATTTACATTTAATTTTAAAGATTTTATTTATTTTTAGAGAGAGGAGAAGGGAGTGAGAAAGAGAGGGTGAGAAACAGCAATGTGAAAGAGAAACATCAATTAGTTGCCTCTTGTAAGCTCCCTGACTGGGAACTTAACCCACAACCCAGGCATGTGGCCTGATTGGGAATCTAACTGGCAACCTTTTGCTTTGGGGGACCAAGCCCAATGAGCTGAGCCATACTGGTCAGGGCTAATTTTAAATTTATGTTAATGATAAATCATTTTTCAAGGGGGTGCAGTGGGTTGAATGGTGACCCCCCCAAAAATATGCCCATGTCCTAATCCCCCGGAACCTATGAATATGACCTGATTTGGAAAAAGGGCCTTTGCAAATGTAATTAAGGCTCTCCAGATAGATCATCCCAGATTTAGAGTGGTCCTAAGTTCAATGACAGGTGTCCTTATAAGAGAAAAGCAGAAAAAAAAAAAAAAAAAAAAGAAACGTAGGAATGATTACCTATTCAAAGCAAACTGGTGGTAAAAAAATTGAACTGTTTACCTGTTCACATTTCCCTGTATGCAAACATCTTGCTCCCTTCTGGAACAGCTGATACTTATGTATTAGGCCAGTCAATACTAAAATGATTAAAAAGATTCCTAGTGCACATATGCTAATAATATATAGGTTGGAACCCCAAAAACCTAGAATTATCTTCTGGAGGGCAGACCCCTTGTAGTTCAGGCTTCCCCTGATAGGTGTGTTCTAGGAATTCATTTGAGTCAGTGTACCAGCTGGTGTTGTTGTGAGAGGCTGCATTCAGTTTCAGTGAATTTTTTTTTAAGACTCTCAACGCATTTGCCCATTTCATGATGGTGACTTATGAACACACTTACCCACACTGCACTGAACATTCAGCAGTTTTTGACCAGAAACAGCATGATCCCCGTGCCCCACCCTCCCTATTCACTTGAACTTGCTCTGAGTGACTTTTTTTGTTTCCCCAGATGAAAAAAAAATCCTCCAAAGGAAATGTTTTGCCAATGTGGAAGAGGTGAAACAAAAAAACCAACAGGAGCATTAAAAGACATCAAAATCGACAAGTTCAGAAACTGTTTTAAGCAGTAGAAAAAACATCTCAATAGATATGTTGCATCAAATGAAGAGTGCTTTGAAGGTGACTGAAGTTTAAACATTTAAGAATAAATACACAATTTTTTAATAAATAAATTCCATTTTTGGGATGGAATTTGGGAAAATTCCATTTTTGGGGGTCCCCCTATATGATAATCATGAGCAATTATAATCACTATTATTATCAATATTAATAGCTAACATTTGAGTCACATGTCTGTATGCTGAATACTGTGCTGTCTCATTGCATTATTTTAGTCTTTGTCACATTCTTATGAAGTAGGCATTATCATTTTGTGTATCTTACAGTTAAAGAAACTGGGGCATAGATTGGTTATACAATTTGCCCAAACTCACAGAGGAGGAATTGGAGTCTAGGCTGTCTGGCTTCAAAGCTCATTTGCATTCCAGATAAACCCTTGCTGAAGATGGTGGCATCATCGAATATTACAAAGAGTAAACCAGCAGAAACTGACATCAGTTTCTGACATCACCTCACTGCCCAAGAAACCAGTAGAATATGACATCAATTTAAAGGTTAAGTTTCTTTGACATGATGGAATGTCTTCCCATGTCTATTTTCAAGATATTTATTAGGTTAAAATTAACCTTCAATTCTTGTGGATGCTAATAGGCTGCCCTGTTCACCCTTGAGCTAAACTTTACAAATGATATTGTAGTTTTACAACCTTGACATTTATTAGGGTTTGAAAAGTGCAGCTTGCTCCTTGAGAAAAGAGAGTAAATATGCTCCTAGTGTAATTAAAACATTAGTGTTATGCTCTGCCTGGTGTGGCTTAGTGGACTGAGTGCTGGCTTGCGAACCAAAGGGTTGCTGGTTGGATTCCCAGTCAGGGCACATGCCTGGGTTGTGGGCCAGGCCCCCAGCAGGGGGCATGAGAGAGGCAACCACACATTGATGTTTGTCTCTCTTCCTTCCCCTCTGTCTAAAAATAAATAAAATATTTAAAAAATAAAAAATTAGTGTTACATGTACATATGGAGAGAAAGGTAAAGGGAGATTTGAAATAGAGAAACACAGGAGACAAGAGGATGTGAAGACAGAAGCAGAGTGATAGGTCTACAAGCTGAGGATCGCCAACAGCCACCGGGAGCTGGGAGAGAGACATGGGACAGATTCTTTTCCTGAGCCTCAGAAGGAACCACCCCTGCTGACACCTCAACTCCAGACTTCTGGCCTCCAGAACTACTAAAGAATAGATTTCTGTTCTTTCCAGCCAGCCAGTTTGAGGTAATATGTTACAGCAGGCCCTACCTAGCAAACTAGTGGTTTTACAATTTTTCATGCTACAGTTTTTGGAAACGATGTTTATGGGCAAGTGGGTATGAATTAATGCCCAGTAGCCAAGAGAGGAATGTACTTGGCATTTACGACTTTGAAGGACTGTCCCCTGCCCACTGCCACATTATTCTGTTGGGGCTGTCAATCAAGGGACAAGTGTTCTCTACTAAAGAATTGTACAACTTCAGGAAATTAATCCACAGAAGGGTAAGAAAGGGTGAGGTCCTGAGCCAATCCCAGGTGAGACAGGCAGGGGAGGGCAAGTTGGCCATGGCAGGGGGTGGGCCCAAGAGCAAACTTGCTAACTGGACACACAATTGGCTTGAGGTGGTCATCCAAGACCCAAGTGCAACCAATCAGAATCCTTTTCCAGACTCACTGTGTGTGTGTGTGTGTGTGTGTGTGTGTGTGTGTGTGTGTGAGAGAGAGAGAGAGAGAGAGAGAGAAGACCCCAGTTTTGTTTCCTTTGAAATTATCTGCTTTGAAGGTGATCGCAGCAGGTCTTGTTAATTTCCTCCCTGACATCCTGTTCCCCTCTTTGTGCTTCCTCACTGATGAGGTCCTGCACCCCTATGGATGGAGACTCAAAATGACAGATGCTCACTTTCCCAGACTCAGGTGGCCAGTGAACCCAGTTCTGGCAAATGAGAAGTAAGGAGAACCCTTCTTGGGAGAAAAAAGACAAACACAAAAGGGGAGCTCCCTGTCCTGTTCTAGATGTCACCATGTGAGAACAGAATGCGCGGTGCTGGCACGTACTGTGTGGAAGGCAAACTGACTCTCAGAGAGGCCAACCCACTTCAGCGGACTAACCCTGGGACTCTGTGTCTTTGAAAGATATGTTATTTGAGCAAAAGCAATCTCTGTCATTTCAGCTCTTTCTGTCGGAAATGCAGCTGAAGGCATCATAACAGATGCAGCATTATAAGCCTGGAGCTCCAAATGGCTGTCTTATTACCATTGCAAAGACTTTCTTGGAAAATAAAGCCAATAAAGAGCTAAGCAGAGTCACTTGAACACCTGGCTCCAACCATGCCTGAAATCCTTCTATACGCTCAGACTTGCCATATGTAGAGGTCTTCCAGTTCTGCTTGCGGTTATGGTAGTTTGGGTTGTATTTTGTGTCCTATAACCATAGTGGTCTTGGTCAATGTCACATTTACAAACTAGGGCTTAAATAGATCAATCAAGTTGCCAAAGGTCATCCAGCCAGCAGATGAAACATTTGTCTGAACCCAGAACCCGGCTGTTCTCGCCCAGCGACTGAGTCCCAGAGAGGACAGGAGCCTCAGGGGGAGTGAGACCCACATGTGTTTATTCTGGGGTGGACAGCAACAGCAGTGGGTGGACTGGCCAGACGCGGGGCGTGGTGACAGAAAGGGCAGACACAGGTGTGTGTCGTCTGTGTCTGGGGGAGCACAGAGGATTGGTCCACTGACATTCACGGTGAGAACGAGGGTCAGACACCAAGTCTTGAACAAATAGCAGACAGACAGACATACAGACAGAAAGAGGGTTTTGGGGGCTGGGGTCCCCCAGACATGCATGGCTCCTCACCTGGAAGGGGAGCCCCAGGGAAGGACAGACAGACACAATGGAGACTGAATGCCCCCCACCCCGAAACAGGGAGCTGGGCCCGCTGGCCTCCCGCCCTCACGCCTCTGGGGGTAGAAGGATGGACAGGCCCAGGACTTCCCCGCACCACGCAGCTCGGACGTTATGGCTTCGAGGAGATGAATTCACAGTCCGGGCAGGAAGGGATGGGGTCCTGAGGGGGCCTGGTCCGATCCCCAGCCTAGGCCAGACCTGCAGGGCTGGGCAGGAAGGAGATGTCAGCGATGGCAGGGGGTTAGCCCATGACTGCCATAGCTCCATCACACCCAGAGACCCAGGAGTGCGGATCCAGGGCCCCTCCTCCCTCAGACCCAGGGGTCCAGGCCCCCAGCCCCTCCTCCCTCAGGCCCAGCAGTCTGGATCCCCAGCCCCCTCCCTCTCATCCAGGCTCCTTACCCCTCACTCTGAATTCTCTTTCTCTGACAATCCTTTGCTGCCTTTTGTGAAGCTGGTCAAAGTCTTTTCCTGAAGTGGAAAATCCAGAAGGTTCAGGAGTGGGGAGCAGAGGCAAAACAATCACTGATAATCAACATAATAAGACACCCGGCCTGTTTTTCCTCATTCACAGTGCTCTTCCTCACTCAACTCTGAAGTGACGGGGTGAGTGGATTGACCATCCTGTTCTACAAACGGGAAAACTGAGACACCAAATAAAGTCACCGGAAATGTGAGGACCGACCGATGAGGCCGAGGGATGAACGGGGCTGTGACTGTGTAGGGCCTCGGAGAGGCTGAGACTCTGTCCTGGGGGCTAGGGAGCCACAACAGGGCAGTGAACAGAGAGGCGGCAAGGTCAGCTCTAGGGTAAAATGACCTTCTGAGGCCACACAGAACTATTGCCTGAAAGTCAGGGTCAAGGACAGACTCAGCCAGGGTTCAACTTCTCTCTGTGCCCCCAACACTGTCCAGTAGGAGTACAGCCCACAGAAGCTTCTGGAGAAGTCAGTGGAATGAATGAATGAGTGAGTTAGGAGAAAAATGAATGCCAGAAGGAGGGAGTAGCTGCCATCTGTCGGTCTAAGCAGAGTCACAATCTTTTGAAAACCCAAATCTGAGTCCACGCTCAGCTGCTGAAATCCCTCCCTAGCCCTGGAAAAAAGCCCAGCGCAGGGCTGGACTACAGTGAGGCAAACGAAACATCCACCCAGGGCGCCAAATGTAAGGTACACCCAGCCAAACTCCGCAAGCGAGATAAATACTTTTGGAATGCGATGTTTTTTAAAAATCAAAATTAATGAAAAAAATCCATGATGAACAAAATATAAAATTTAATAAAAGCCAGTCCTGTGACCTATCAGAACCTGAAATTAATTTTAAAAATATGTACCCTTATTTTTACAGTTAAAATAACTGAAAAATAGTGAAAAAAGGAAGAGTAACTATTTAAATCCACATAACTTGAAGTTTAAATGTCTTATTTATACCCTAAATAGAATTTAGTATAATTTTACTTTCTTGGCTTTATTGGCAGCAAATTCAGCAATATTTTTTTACAAAACTGACTGCTTTGTTTTTCTTGTTTTCAAATGAGAGAATGGCCACGTTTGAAAATTTCTCTGGACCACATGACTATCTTAAATGATTTTTATTTTTACTTTATTTAGTTTTTTAATTGTATTTATTTTTAGACAGAGGGGAGGGGAAAGAGAAAGAGAGGGAAAGAAACATCAATGTGTGGTTGCCTCTCACATACCCCCTACTGGGGACCAGGCCCGAAACCCAGGCATGTGTCCTGCCTGGGAATCGAACCCGCGTCTCTTTGGTTCACAGATCGGCGCTCAGTCCACTGTACTACACCAGCTCAGGCTTTTAATTTTGAAAAAATTGTCCAGCTGGTTCTCTTGTGACCCCTAAGGCTTCACACGATGGGCCCTGTCCCCTTCCATCTCTGCTCCAGGCGCACCCGCCTGCACCAACCTGTGGCCTCCATCTCTGCACTGCTTCTGAGGATGCCTGGTGCACACTCCCTGCGGCCTTCGTTTGGAAACCTCCACCTGAGCCCATTCCCTCTCAACCTCTTGGCCTCTTCTTAAATGTTACCTCCTTCTAGATGCCCTCCTTCTAGTTGCATCTACTTTCCAGATGTCCAAACTTGTTGGATGACAATCCACAGGACAAAAATTAAAAAAAA
The DNA here is from genome assembly GCA_004027475.1 of Anoura caudifer. Classification (NCBI taxonomy): domain Eukaryota; kingdom Metazoa; phylum Chordata; class Mammalia; order Chiroptera; family Phyllostomidae; genus Anoura; species Anoura caudifer. The sequence continues at coordinate 33,872 of PVKU01009577.1, read as the reverse complement.
AAAAATTAAATTAAATAAAAATAAAATAAAATAAAATAAAATAAAATAAAATCAACACGGTGATCCCTACATTGAGTACCACCCCAGGATTTTTCTGTTCTGTTGTATTTTGACTTTCTTTTCTTATTCATTAAAAAAAAATTGATGACCTTATCCAGTAAACCACAATCCACGAATTTTCACTCCCTGCTTAAACAAAACAACCAACACCCCCCCCAACCATGCTCCAACCTGTCACTCAGTTTTTCCCCTTTATTCTGGCCTCAGCATTGTGAGGAACGATAGGAACAGTAGGCGCCCATTGGCTGAGCCCTTACTAAGAGGCAGACCCTTATTCCTGCATCAACTCACTGAATCCCCACATCTGTGCTAACGGTAGATGCCATTAACAGCCCCATTTCCCAGGAGAGAAAACTGAGGCACGGAGAGGGTAAGTAACTGGTTCTAAGTCACACAGCAAAAGTTGGTAGAGCACGTTTTCGAACCTCGGCTATTTGACTCCGAAATCCCAAGAGACGTGATGCCCGAGGTGAATGGCGCCCCACTCACCTCCACCAGCTGATGCCAGTGCTCCACGGGCTTGCGGGGGTTGGCCAGCATCTCTGCCCAGTGCTCGCGGCCGTGGGGGTCGGCGGCATCAGGGCCCACGCGGCACACGCCGATCACCTCGTTGTGCCCAATGCTGGGGGTGGAGTGGGTTGTGGGCCGTGAGCACCCAGGTAGGCAGGGGGCGACCTGCCCCCGCTCGCGCCCCCAGGCAGCACCCCTCACCAGTCATAGTCTACCACTGCGATGCTGAGTCCCACGTTCTCCACGCTCTCCGGGGCCACGTCGAACACCAGCGCCTCGTTGTAGGTGGGGTTCAGCGTATTCTTCTTGATGGAGGTTTTCCGCTTCTTGAGCCGCCGCCCCTCGCTGATCAGAGAGGCCTTCACGTAGGGGTCTGGGGGTGGGCAGGGAGAGCGGTGAACCAGGACCTCCTTCCTTGGACCCCTCCCCCTCCCCCAAGGGTCTGGGTCCCCAGCCTTCTCTTCCCCAGTCCCCTCCTGACTCAGACCCAGGAGTCCTGACGCCCCAGTCCCTCCTTCCTCAGATCTCAGTGCCTCCTCAGACCCACCCGAGAAGCCAGTGAGGTCCATGGCTTTGAGGTTAGAGGCTTTGATGATGGTCACGGTGAGGCGCCCGGCCGTGGGGAGGTAGCAGAGTGAGAAGTTCAGCTCCCCAAGATCTGCCTTTTCCTGCAGTTGGGGAAAGGGGGTTAGGCACAGTTTAGGCACACGCCCTGCCTCCCTCTGTCTCCCCATCTCTCCTGGACTCCTCTCCCATCTGAAGCCTCCAGGGCTCTCCTCCCTGTTACCCATCCAGGGCTCAGATTTCCAATCCACTTAACAATCTGACTCTGGGCCAAACCTGGGAACTCCCCAGCCACAGCTGCCTGCCACAGTCAAAGCCTATTTGTTCTGCAGGGAAGAAGATGGGAAGAGGCAAGAGCAGGGGTTGGGGTGGGGGGTGGAGCAGGAGACACACACAGAGGGAAATAGACTGAGACAGAGACCAAAGCACTGGAGAGGCAGTTAGAAAGACAGACCCACAGAGTTCTCAAGTCAGAAAAACAGAGACCCAGGAAGATGGAGACCCAGAGAGCATCGGAGGCCCAGGACCATAGGGGGAGAGCAGAGCCTGCAGCGGGGGTGACAGAGCCCCGGGGAGAAGCCAGAGCCCCAAGGGGCAGAGAAAGGGGGGGTGGACAGAGACTTGGTGGGGAGCCATGGAGACCCAGAGTGATAGAGAAGGGAGACCCAGAATGAGAAGGGAGGTGCAGAAACCCTGAGAGATAAACAGAGACCTCCCCAGAGAAAGAGACAGAGGCCTGAGACAGACCAAGAAGAGAGGCACAGAGAAGTCAGTGCTAGGGAGGGCAAGAGACCCACGCAGAGCCGGAGAGAGGTTAAAAGGAGACAGAGCCTCCCATGCTGACACAGACAGACAGACAGACAGACAGACAGACACAGAGCAGTGACCAAAGCTAGCCGGGACCCAGGACCTGCCTGTCCCCCTGCCTGCCCTGCAGCCTCGTCCAGGCCCCTGGCCTCCCAACCACACTGACCGAGGAGGCCTTGGACCCTGCTCCCCCTGCTCACTCGCTCCCCTTGTCCCAGGCTGTTCCCTCCTCACAATCTTCAAGCCTCAACTCAGCTGTCACCTCCTCCCACAAGTTCCCAGAGCCCCTGCAGCCCCAAGCAGGTGTTCCTCCTGTCCCTCCTAAGGCTGGCCCCTGATGCCGAGCTGTGTGACAACCTAGACCTGGGGCTCCCAAGGACTGTCTGAGGTCCCCAGGTCCCAACCCTGCAAAAAGAACCCAGTTGTTGAAGGACCCTGGGTGAATGAATGAGTGAAGACCCTGAGTAATAATGAGGGAGGGAGAAAATGAAAAGGGACAAAAACACAGGAGACAAAGATGGATGCAGGGAGAGGGCCTGGGTGTGGGGCTGCCTCGGGTTATGACAGGGAAAGGGGGGACAGATGGGGGCTCTGGGGACAAGGGTCCTGGAACTAGGCATGTGGCTCTCAGAGGCTGGGCTTGGACTGAGCAAGCAAACCACGGAGAGTCCCGTGAAGGGGACTGCAGGCAGAGCCACAGCACCAGTTCCACTATGTCGTCATGCATATGGGGAAACTGAGGCTAGGAGAAAGAGAGGGCCTTGGGCATGGCCATTGTGTGGGCAGCCACCCTCTCCCGGTATGAGGACAGGGCTCACCCGCAACATCCTCCACCCCCTGACACACACAGCTTCCCCAGACTGGCCGAATTGGAATGTCGGGAATCCCCAGATTGGAACCGAGGGGGCTGAGTCTCGAGGGAGGATGGGGTCTGGACACGCAACAAGGACCTAGGAGTGGGGCTGCAGGAGGGGTTGCCACCCAGGAGAATGAGGTTCCAGAAGGGGAGCATCATGAGAAATGAGGAAGGGCGCCAGTGGGTCTCGAAATTCAAATGCTGGGGAGTTGGGGGTGTCAGGACATCAGGATCCCAGAATGTCTAAGGCCTGGAGGGTCAAGCCGTGAGGATTCAGGTGGAGACTGTGAAGAAACAGGACTAGAGATTCAGTTATAGAGAGTTTGGAGGTCAAGGGTTGGAAATGTAAAATGATCAGAGATCGGAAGGGTTGGGAGTTCAGGAAGTGTGGCAAGTGGAAAATCAGGAGATTGGAAGGGAAAGGAAGTTGGAAAAACAAAAGCCAGAATTCTGGGGTCAGGAGGTTGGAGGATCAGGAAGCTTAGGTCAGAGGGCAGAAGTCACAGGGTTATGGCATGAAGTTTTGATAAAGCTGCCTTGTGGGTACATGGGCATCTATTGTAGCTTATCTGTTACCATCAGATGTCAAGGTGGGGTCAGAATTTAGGAAAGCTTGGGGGGTCAGTTCTCTAGTCTTTCTTGTATATTTGCAATATTTTGCAATAAAATAAAATTTAAAAGAAAATGCTGGGGCCACCCTGGCCAGGTAGCTCAGTTGGTTGGAGCACCATCCCGATACACCAAGGTTTCAGGTTTGATGTCCAGTCAGGAAACATTGAGAACCCACTAATGAACGTGTAACTACATGGAATAACAAAATCGATGTTTCTCTCTCTCAAATCAGTTAAAAAAAAAAAAGAATGATAGAAAAATAACTCTAGGTCAAGAAGTTAGAAGGTTATGGAGTCCGGGCCGTGCGGAGGCTGCAAACCAAAAGGGGACGCAAGGCCACTGACCGAGCCACCCTCCACGATGTCCCGCCACAGTGGGCGGTCGGGGGGCTGCTCGGCCAGCTCCAGGAGGTTGTCCAGCACCACCTGGCCGATGAGGTCGTGCCGCGAGAAGCGGTCAAAGTCATAGACGCTGAAGTGCAGTTTGCGCTGGGCCAGCTCAGCCAGGGGCACCGAGAACTGAAATGTCTCGTTGAACACAGGGTTCAGGGTCTTCCTGTGCACCTAGGGGGTGGTAGAGACAGACAGAGAGACAGACAGCATGCCCACCGGCCCCTCCTCCCTCAGACCCAGGAGTCCAGGGCCCCAGTCCCTCCCCAATGGGACCCAGAGTCCAGCCCACCGCCCCGGACCTTCGTCTGGAATTTTTTCTTGCGGTCAGGCAGCAGGTAGATCTTGACATAGGGGTCTGAGAAGCCGTTGGAGTCCTTGGCGGGGAGGTCCAAGGCCTGCAGGATCCGCACCACCAGCTGGTCGGAGCCGTAGAGGTACCGCAGGGCAAAGCTGATGCGGCCGCACGGTGCGCCCGCACCGGCCTCTCCTGAGCCCGGGGCCCCGCCACCCCGCCAGCTGCCAGGTCCAGTCCCCTGGTACAGCTCCGGCTTGATCTGTCCAATGAGCTTGGCCTTTTCTTCGCCGCCCGGCAGGGGTAAGGGTAGGGCAGGTGGCCGCTCCTCACTGCTGGGGTCCGGCTGGGGGGTCAGGGTCTGCTGCGTGAGGGGCCGGGGCAGGGCTGGGTACCTGCAGAGGGGTGGGGAAGACAAAGGTGTGGTGGGGGGAGGGGTGGCTCTGATCTCTGAAGACCTGGGAGACTCCCCCCAGCCTCGAACCACCTGGACCCCCTAGCCCTTGCCTGCCCTTCTCCAGACCTCCCTGGCCTGTCCTTTTTCTGAAAAGGATTAAATTACAGGTCAATCTCCCTGATGTACACAGATGCAAACATTCTCAAAAAATATTGGCAAACCAATTCCACATACATGAAAAAGATTATATGCCAGGCCCCAGCTGGTGCAGCTCAGTGGATTGAGCACCAACCTGTGAACCAAAGGGTTAGGGATTCCATTCCCAGTCAGGGCACATGCCTGGGTTTGGGCCAGGTCCCCAGTAGGGGGTACGTGAGAGGCAACCACACATTGCTGTTTCTCTCCCTCTCTCTCTCTCCCTTCCCCTCTCTCTATAAATAAATAAAATCTTTAAAAAGAGAGAGAGAGAGAGAGAGAGAGAGAGAAATTTACACCAGGACCAAGTGGGATGCAACCCAGGGAGGCAAGGACGGTTCAACACCCATAAATCAATCCATGCGGCACATCACACCCCACAGTGGCTGTTCCCTGAGCTGCTGGGCTGTACGCAGCAATGGCCTGGCTGGCTGGACCGAGACAGCTGGCTTGGGGACTCACTCCCCCTGGATTGTGAGTGACATGAAGGCCGGGTCTCCCTGCCTGCTCACCTCTGTGTTTCCAACACTCAGGCCTTGTGAGCTGCCGTTTGCCTCAGGATCCTGGGGCTAACCCTCATTCTCTCCACCTTCCTGACTTTGGAGTCCTGTCCCCAGCCTCCTTCTTCTCTTGGATCCAGGAGCACAGGCCTCCAGCCACCGCCCCTCTGCCCCCCATTAGGCCACGGACTCTAGGCTCTTGCCCACCTCCTCTCCCAGCCCCGGGAGTCTGCAGTCCCAGCCTCCTTCCTCCCCAGGATCCAAGCGTCCACACCTCAATACTGCTACTGCCCTGGGACTCAGGAGAGCCGTAGATGGGAGACACACGCAGAGGACGAACAGACGTTCAGCGTGAACCCCCCAGCCCAGCAGCCTCTCTCACCTGGTGGTGGGTGCTAGGCTTGTGACCTGCTGATGGGAGTGGGCACTGGGCAAGCCCCCACCACTGGGGGGCATCAGGAGCAGCCCAGAGCCTGCCCCACCCTCGGAGGGCAGCTCTGGAGATGTCTGGCTCGGTTTGACCCCAGCGGCGACCGCAGCTGCCGCCGCGGCTTCTGGATACGAGTCCATGTCCAAGTAGGAGGGCTCCGGGGGGTCAGAGCCCCCCAGGCTGCCCGGCTCCAGCAACTCCGAGAAGGGCGGGTGGTGGGCGGTGTGGGCGTGGTGATGTGGGCCCCCCAGCAGGGGATGGCCACCCAGGCCAGCCCCTAGGTGGTGTCCACCGCCGCCTACCAGGCCCGCTAGCCCGACTCCAGGGCCCAGGTCTTTTCGCAGGGGGCCACCGCCCACTGCCGAGCCTCCCTTGTCCCGCCAGGGCACCCAGCACAACTTCCAGGACACGAAGAGGGAAACGCCCAGCAGCACGATGCCACAGAACGTCACGATGACTGACAGCAGGCTCACGGAGATGTCTGGGGAGAGTGAGGACAAAGGTCAGGGGTCAGGGTGGGGGTTACACAGTATCTTCCCACTGCCATCCCCAAAGAGCTAGGCTTTGAAAAATAATTTTTAAAAAATAACTTTTAGTATTTGCTGTGCATTGCCCAAAGCAATTTATATAAATATGACCCTACAAGGTCCATATTTTTATTTTTAATGTTTTAATGATTCTTTTATTAAAACTGGGTATTCTTATGTAACCATTTTAAAGATGAGGAAACTGAGGCACAGAAAGGCTGAGTGACTTGTCTAAGGTTGCGCAGATGGCAGATCTGGGATCTGAACTCAGCAGTCCATCTCCAGATTTTATTCTCTTTGTCGTTAGCATGCAAGGCCTCTTTAGAAGTGGATACACCAGTGGAGATAGGACCAGAGTCCCCCCAAATACTCAGAGAATATCCAAGAAAAAAGAGTGCATGGCACAGTTAGGCAGGTCAGAGTTCATATCCCAGCTTGCTGTGTGACCTTGGGAAAATACCTTAACCACTCTGAGCTTTACATTCCCCATTTGCCAGATAGAAAAATCAGTCCTGCCTCTCTGGGGTGCCTGGCTCCAGAGCCCACTGTTCTCCACCATTATGTTACCATCCCTCAACATGTCCCAGTGAGTGGGAGTTCAAACGTGACTTTTTACTAGAAAAAATCTTGCCACGCCCCATGTATCCACTACTACAGCCAACACATTCTGAGTGCCTACTGGGTGCTGATGTGCCTTCCCAAGAACCCAAGTACAGCCCAGTTCTTGAACCAAAGGTTCTGGCTTATTCTGTAATTGGTACCAGGAGTGGAGTTTCTCAAAAAAAGACTTTCAGCCCTGGCTGGTGTGGCTCAGTGGACTGAGCACCAGACTGCAAAGCAAAGGGTCACTGGTTCAACTCCCAGTCAGGGCACATGCCTGGCCAGGCCCCCAGTAGGGGGCATGCAAGAGGCAACCATGTATTGATGTTTTTCTCCTTTTCTCTCCCCCTTCCCCTCTCTCTAAAAATAAAATAAATAAAATATTTTTTTAAAAAAGACATTCCAGCCCCTGAATATGGGAAGAATTGAGAAAAGGGGTCATTTTGGAGGACAAGAGAGAAGAGAGGAGAAACCGAGCAGACATCTTTTTCTCCATTGTCAGCCTGACCCAGACCCTCTGCAAGGCAAAGCAGCAATCCTCAAACTCTGTCAGATTTCTCCTTCCTGGGCTGGGGAGCCACAGGGCTGGCGAGGCCATGGGGTTGTGCGCTGAAAGGTTCCCCCTGCCCAGAGAATGGTGGGCGCTTGAGGGAACCTCTAAGCCTGTGGGACGCCCCATCTGAGCGTTTTTGTTCACCTGAGAAACCTTGAGTCACGCCAGGTAATCTGTGCAACAATGTCCTTGATAGTGGGGGTCTAGGGCCATGAGGTTTCAGCTGACTTCTGGCGGGGCTGGAGACCAAGGTCAGCCACGGGGGCAGCCAGTTGTGTCTACAGGACCGAGCCTCAATTACAAGCTCCGGACGCCAAGGCTCGGGTGAGCAGCCCTGGTGGGCAATGGTCCGTGCGTGTTGTCACATGTCATTCCTGGGAGAACGAAGCATGGTCCCTGTGACTCCGTTAGGAGAGGACGAGCGGCAGGCAGCTCATGCTTGGTCTCTCTGGGACCTTATTTTTCTGGTCTGTTCCGTTTGCTGATTTTAATCTCCTTGTTTTGCTGTAAGAAACTGTAACCCTGAATCAAACAGCTTTTCTGAGCTCTGCGAGTCCTTCCAGGAAGACACTGACACTGAGGGTGGTTTGGGGAACCCCTGCGTTGTGGTGGTGGATGAGACTGCCCAGGGTCAAGTTCTGGCTCTTTTGCTGAGCACACAACTGCAGCTCTCTGGGCCTCACTCCTCATTCCTGTCCCCTGGACACCCTGCACGCCAGATGCCGAGCCTTGCTCAGCCCCCATGCTCAGCAAATGTGACCGTCACTCAGCCTCCCAATGCATATTTCTGCAGGGCATCTCACCCAGACAATGGCCCTCAAAGTATGTCTTAGCTCTTAGAATCCTGCTCGCTCCTAACGGGGTGAGACCTTGGGCAAGTCAATCCACCTTTTCCGAGCCTCAATTTCTCTCACTGGAAATAGGGATTAAATATACCACAAAGGGTCCTTATGATTTGTCGATGAACTAGGTGAAGGACCTCGCATGTTGCCTGGTACACAATGGGTGCTTAATAAGTACATCCCAACATTTATTATATGACCACTGTGTGCCCAGCTTGTTCTAAGCTCTTCACAGGTGTTCTATCATTTGAGTCTCTGCTGTCCCACGAGGTAGTCGCTGTCATTATCTCCATTGTTGAGATGAGGAAACTGAGGCACAGAGGAGTCACTTGCCTAAAGCCATCCAGTTAGGAGGTGGAGGAGCTGGGAGTTGAATGCGGACAGGTCAGTCTCACTCAAGAGCCTGAGATTTTAAGCTTTTCTGCGAGAGGTACAAAGATATCTGTAGGAGATATATAGCAATAGTGTGCAGGATGGAGGAGGATCACAGGACAAAATGCAAAATGTCAGGGGTTGAATGGACCACAAGCTCCTTCTCCTTAGGTCAGAATTTTGGGGGACCAGGAGCAGGCAGGATGGAAGCAAGACTCTAAGAGGGATCGGCCCCACAGGGACCAGAAAGCTGAACAGATCTGCTCTGAATCTCTGAAAATCCTGGCTGTGGAGGAGGCAGAGGGCTGGCAAAGACAGCAGGGTGCGGGGTGGGGTGCTGACCTGCATCTGGGCCACGAGGATAGCCTCGAATTCGCAGGTCATTGAACTCCTGGCACCTGTCGCTGGTGTCGGCATCTCGGACCCGCGCACAGAGGTCTGAGACCAGAATGAGTGCCCGTCGGCAGAGGTCATCCTCATAGTCTCCCGACATGGTGACGGGTGGGGTCCTGTGCTTGGGAGGGGCCAGCAAAGATGCAGGTGGGGAATGAGATGGGGGAGAGAGAGTGGATAAAGTGGAAAGAGAAAGAGAAAAGGAAGGATGGGCAAGGGGACAGAGATGGGGGGCACGCTGACAAGGGGGTGGAGATTAGGGAGGGACGGACAAGGAAAAGAAATCAGGGGCAGATGAACAAGAGGACTAAAATGAGGGGTGGACAGGCAAGAAGACAGTAACAGGGGCTGGACCAACAAGGGTAAAGAGATGGGTGGAGCAGACCAGAGGGCAGAGGACAGAGACAAATGGACCAGGAGGAAGAGACTGGGGAGGCCACAAGGGGCAGAGATTAAGGACACCCAAAAAAGGGTTGAACAGACAAGGAGACACAGGGGTGCAGAGGTGAACAGACAGAATTTAAGGATGGACAGACAAAGGAACAGTCACTCATCATTCATGCTGTCAACAAATATTCATGGAGCATCAACTCCACGGCAGGAGCTATGCCAGTGGCTGCAGATCCAGCAGGGAACGAACCCCATGCATTCCCTAACTTCCTGGTGTCACCATCCACTGAGAGGTGACAAAGAGTAAACAAATCTACAGACACACATAAACAACGAAACACTCTCAGACTGAGAAGTGCTCTAAAAAATTAGTGGGTGGATGTGCCACAAAGGAACTGGGAGGTGGGGGGTCAAGGAGTGGCAGAGGGGGGTGGGGGGTGCTCTTGGAGACCTCAAGGGCGAGATGGAGCTGGCCAGTGGGGCTGGAGCGGGGAAAAGCATCAAAAGCAGCAGGAACAGCATGAGTAACGGCCCAGGGTGGGAAAGGGCTTGGTAAGGCCAAGGGATGGAAGGCCGGATGGGAGTAGACAGGGGAGAGGACTAGGAGAAAGGGATGGGTGGAGGCAGAGAGATAACAGGCGGTTCTGTGTGCTGGTGGCTGGGGAGACATGAAGCTTCAGGAGGGAGAGATGAGGGGCAGGGAGATAAGACATAAGGGAAAGGGCAAACTGGGGTTCCGGAGAGAGGGATGGATAGACAGAAGTCAGGGACTGAGACTTGGAATGGATAGCTGAAAAGAACAGGCTGGTGTGTAATTCATGGGAGTGTGAGAGATAAGCAGACGGAGGGGCAGTGACAAGGGCCAGGCAAGACAGTGGACCGCAATATCTCTGAGAGAGAAACAGTGGACTGGAGAATGGATGGGAGGCAGAAATAAAGGAAAGACAGGCAGATAATGGCCAGAGATCACAGATGAACAAAAGGATACAGCAGAGGGCTGGACACACAGGCAGGGGTTCAGAAGCAAGGTTGGAAGCGGGGAGCATCAATGAGAGGAGACCAGGAGAGAGAGGTGGACGTGGGGAGAGGGGAAATAACAACACATGGTTTGGGGCCAGGGAAGGACTGGAAGGAGAGTGCAGGGGAAACTGGGGACAGGCAGATCAGGGCTCACAGATGGACAGGTGGCGTGGGGGCTCTGCAGAAGGTCAGGACTCTGAGTCAGGCATGGTCAGACTCACCTGCGCTTATCCCTGTCGTGTCCTGGGTGGCTGCCGAGGCGGCGGCTGGCGGCAGCCCATGGGGGTTGGAGGGCGGACAAGGGGCTGTGGACCCGCCCCCACGCGCGCCAGGTGGTAAAAGGGGTGCCGGATCTGATGGCCGGGGCCGGGAGAAAAAGCTTAGTCTGAGCCTCACATCTTGTCCTACGACGGCGAGCTGCTCGACCCCAGGCGACCCCGGGGAGGTCGAGCCACCCCCTCCCACCTCCGGGCCCCCACCTCCCGTTAAGCACACAGACTACAATTCCCGGCAGGCCTTGCGCTCGCACTGCAGCGACTTTATAGGCCCAGAGCTGCAGGGTCTTCCGGGAGTTGAAGTCCCTAATGCCTCTCCCGGCTGCAGAAAGGATGGGAATTTTTTGGAGGTGGGGGGGTTAAGAGATTCCGGGGTCCCAAAGCACTGCAGGGGACAGGAATGAAGTCTGGGACCTGGAGCGGTCGCAGAGTCCTAAGTCTTTAGGGGCTGTGGAGTGGATAAATGATCCCCACGCCCAGGGGAATCGATGGGCGAGGTTGGGGTACACCCCGGTGTTCGGGAACCCCCCTTCCAGGGCCACGTGCCCTTCCCAGGGGCAGCCAGCGAGCGCTGCAGCACTCCCACTCCCGGGCCCGCGATCGGAGCGCCTCTGCAACTACCCCGCCCCCACGCTCCCGGGCTGCCCCCTAGGATCCGCTGGGGCGGGGGCTGGGCCTGGGGCACGGAGGAGGAGAGAAGCGGACTCACCGGAGCCGCCGCTGCCGCCGCAGCAGCCCCGCACGCCCGCCGCGGTGCGCGCTCGGCTCCTCCCCCCGCCCTGGCGCAGGTCCGCCGCTCCTCCCCTGCACCCCCCCTCCCGGTTTCCCCCTCCGAACCTGCGGCTTCAAAGCCGAAATCGCGCGGCCGCCGGGAGGAAGGAGGGAGACTTCCCGGGACTTAAGCGTCAGAGCCCCAGCGCTCTTCCTGACCTCTCCTCCCCCAGGATCCAGGGGAACCAACCCACGGCCCCTCTTTCATCAAACGGAGAAGTCCGGGACCCCAGTCCCCTAGCTTCTCCTAGAACCTAGGATACGGAGCTCCCCCCCATCAAATCCAGGAATCCACTCCTCCCGCCCTCTCCAACTCCGGGACCCGGGAGTCCCAGCCCCGCCTCCGTCCCCTCCTCCGCAGGACCCGGGCTCCAGGTCTCTGGAGCCCGGCGGCTGGCGGTGGGAGGGGAGGCGGGGCCTCAGAGCCCGCAGGGGGCGCCGCAGCCCCGCGCGGAGGTGCCAGCAGCACCTGGATTTGAATCCTGTCAGAGCCGTCTCCTGCTCTGTCATCTTGCTCTCTTTGCTCAGAGCTCGTTTCCGCATTAACAAAATTTGGACCATAACCCTGATTCCGAAGGGATCGGTCGCTGCAGATTGGCACCAAGTAGGTGCTTAATGAATCTTAAAAGCAGCAAGAAACAGTAACTGGTGTATTAATCACAGTCAATGACAATCGCCACTGACTGATGGGGACACTGGGCTAAGTGCTATGAAAGCACTTTCTCATTTAATCTGCACTGTGGCCCTATGAGGTGGGCGCAGTTCTATTATTCCCATTTCACAGGGGAAACAAGTGAGGTTCGTGGATGGTCAGTCCCTTGGAGAAGGTCCAGAGCTAATAGCCACAATTGTGATGCACAGGCAGACCCGTTCCTCAGGGAGAGACACGCGGAAGGAAGTGGGCTACGATGCATACACTCAGAGACATGTGCACAGATGGGCTTGCCAGATTCCTGTGCCATGTTCCCAGACACTCAGATTCTGAGGCTGCCAAAGCACCGAGAGGCAGCTGTAGTTCTCTGGTCTTGTGTGAGACTTTCGGTGCAAAATACCAGTTCAAATTCCAGCTCTGTTCTGTCAGCACTGTGTGACCTTGGATGAATTACTTATATTCTCAATGTCTCACTTTCCCTAGCTGTAAATGAGATAGATCAACAACAACAACAACAACAACAACAACAACAACAACAACGACAACAACAACAGTTTCTGCCCTGGCTGGTGTGGCTCAGTGGATTGAGTGCCAGCCAGCAAACCAGAATCGCCAGTTCTAAACCCAGTCTGTGTTGCGGGCCAGGTCTGGTTCCCAGTAGGGGGCGCGCGAGAGGCAACCACACATTGATGTTTCCCTCTCCCTCCCTTCTCCCTGTCTAAAATAAATAAATAAAATCTTTACACAAAAAACCCAGTTTCTATGTCATTACGTTATTTTGAGGATTCAATTAAATTTATGAGGTGAAAAGATGCTTAGTATTTAGTAGTAGTGTCATAATTAGTAATTACATGCTTTGCTTATGTGTTCTTTTCCAAAAAGAGTTTATTTATTTTTAGATAGAGGGGAATGGAGGGAGAAAGAGAGGGACAGAAACATCAATGTGCGAGAGAAACATCGAACGGTTGCCTCTTGCTCGCCCCCAACTGGGGGCCTGGCCCATGAACCCATGACCTTTTGGTTTTCGGGTGGACACCCAACCCACTGAGGCACACCAGTCAGGATTTCTTACATTCTCTTTAACCACATTTTGCAAGCAAGGATATTGGGGCTCAGAGAGGGAAGTACCCTGCTCAAGGTCGCACCGCTGGGAAGTGTCAGACCGGAGTCCTGTCTCTGCTTTGTTTGCATCCAGGAAGCATGAGGACCTTGACCGTCATCACCAGTGGGAGTGCAGAACAGCGTAGAGCACTGGACAGGGACCCAGGAGACAGAGAGAGTCTTCTGCATTCGTTTAGTTTCATCCATGCGGCCATTTGATAGATATGTGCAGAGCACCAGGGACACAGCTGGGAACACAGCAGATGAAAACCCCAGCTTTGGGACAGGGGGACATGATGGAAAGCCCAGGGTGCTTGTGAGTGTGAGGAGGAGGTCACAGAGTGAGTGACATTTGCACTGAGCTCTCAGAAGGGTGAGTAGGCATGAGCCAGGTGAAGATGGGAGGGGGAGGGGAACAGCTGGAGGGAGGTTGTTACCTGTGCAAGCCCTGGGGCAGGAGAGAGTTTGGCTTATTGATGGGGACTGCTGAACACATAAGCTTCATGGAGACAGAACTTTCATTTACTGCTGTGTCTCCACTGCCTGATACAGTGCCTGGCACACAATGGCACTCAATAAATTAGTGGTTGGTTGAATGAATAAATGAATGAACAAGTAGATGGATAGAGGGATGGGTGGATGGATAAATGAATCAGATGGATAAATGAGTGGATGGATGAAGAAATGAACAAATGAAAGGAAGGATGGATGAATAGATGGAAATACGGAGGGATGGATAAATGGAAGAAATGGAAGGAAGGGTGGTGGGTGGTTGGATGGATGGATGGATGGATGAATAATGGATGGATAGAGGAATGGGTGAGTGGATGATGGATGGAGGGAAGGATGGATGAATGGATGGGTGGATGGGTGGATAATGGATGGATGGAAGGATGGGTGAGTGGATGAGGGATGGAGGGAAGGAGGGAAGGATGGATGGATGGATGGATGGATGGGTAAATGGATAGATGAGTGGATGGCTGCATGGCTGCATGCATGGATGCATGAGTGAATACAGGAGTTTGCACAAATATCTATATATTCACACATAAATGTGGCTGAAACTAAATGCAGACGCACACCCAGAGACATGCACACATGTGTGTAAATATAGATACATCTCTTCTTCTGGTGTTCCCATTGCAGAGAACAGACACTGGGAAGAAGAGTAGGCCAAGCTGGCCAGGGCCTGCGTGGATGAGGGTGCAGGGAGGCAAACCCTCTGACCAGCCCCTCCTCCCACTGCAGCACTGACATAATTTCTGGAATAGGAAGAAAGTGCTGATTCAGGTATTTGTGCCCCCGGCTGTGTGCTAGACCAGGGAATGGGGCAGATATGGCCTGAGAGAGATGGGGTGATTGGCAGAGGGAGGAAGGTGGGGCTAAGACAGAGGGACAGGAAAGAGATAGACAGAGAGACACAGAGCAATAGAGATGGAGAAATAGAGCAATGGAGACAAGCATATACACATGGACAGACTGAGAATTGCAGAATGGTACAGACACAGAAAGACACCAAATAGAGACTCGTGAAATAGAAATTCAAATTCAGACACACAGTGAGATGCAACAGACTTCCAAAGACAGACAGGTGGAGAGAGGGGTAGAAAAATAAAGACACACAAAGAAATGCAGAAATACAGAGGTGTAGATTTTAGAAGGAAAGGGGAAGAGAGTGAGAGAGAGAGAGAGAGGACCCCTCCAAGGAGGGAAGCAAGAGAGAGCTTCAGAAGAGGCAGCTAAACCTAGGTTCAGAGAGGACAAGACATTTGCCCAAGGCTGCACAGGCTGAGTGTGGCATTCAATGTTGCTCTGTTGGACTCCAGAGTTCTTGTCCTCTTCTTCACTCTATGTTGCCTTGAGAGGACCAAAAGGGATAGGGAGGATGGGGTTGGGGCTGCTGAGTCTGGGCACAGCGGTAGGGGGAATTAGTCACTTATTTATTCACTCATCATACATGTTCTGCACTTCCCTGAGTGAGGTGATGCTGGAGAGCCAGAGGGGAGTTAGGAGCTGTCAGTCTGGTGGAGGGAGGCAGACACAAGTTTAAATCCCTGAATAAGACAGGTGGACTGGACAGGGTTCAGAGGTCTGGGGAAGGATCAGATAAAGAACACAGGAAGAACACAGCAGAGGAAGAATACAGAAAACACAACTGGGAGGATGA
Source organism: Anoura caudifer (assembly GCA_004027475.1). Taxonomy (NCBI): domain Eukaryota; kingdom Metazoa; phylum Chordata; class Mammalia; order Chiroptera; family Phyllostomidae; genus Anoura; species Anoura caudifer. Next base: position 18,594 of record PVKU01009577.1, on the reverse strand, counting down.
GGAGTCTGAGAAGGCTTCCTGGAGGAGGGAGCATTTGAGCTTCTTATTAGAAGATGAGAGCATGGTGGCACTGGGAAAAGGGGAATCCAGAAAGGCATTCTAGAAGGCACAGCATGTGGAGAATGGAGAGAGGAATGGGCTGGGAGGCATTCGTGAAATAAAATAATCCATAAAAGGTGACTGGAGAATGTGTGAAGGGGTGAGATGGGAAGGGAGTGGGACCAGATCATGTGGGTCTCAGATGCCTGGGTGAGGTGCTGAGATGTCTGGGGAGCTGTGAGCAGGGGAGGGGCAGGGTCACCTCTGGAAGCCTGTGGGGGAAGGAATGAGGTTGCGAGGGCAAGAAGGAGGCTGGGAAAGAGGGTCCAGGCAGGAGAGGGCAAAACCTGAGTGGGTGTTGGCCATAGGAATGAAGAGAAGAGGAAGCATAGGCAGGAGGCAGAAGGGATAGAGCCTGTGGAGTGGTGGGGGTCTGGGAACTAGGTGTACCTGCAGTCGTGGGAATGAAGGATGTTCTCTGTCCTACAGGGACGGGTGTGGCAACTAAAAGTGGAAGACAGCCTGATGGGAGACAAAAATATGAAGAAGCAAAGGAACTGAGTCCAGAAATGAGTCTATTTCAGTCTAGAGTGTTTTCATTGCCTATGACATACATGCTGTAAATATTAAGGGGGAATTAATTGTATGGATGAGGGTTTCAGGCACAGCTGGATCCAGGTACCCCAATTCTCATCAGGACTCTGACAGCATTATTGGTCTCTGCTTTCCTCTGGCCTTTGCTTTCAGGCAGGTTGTCTTCTCACCATATGGCAATGTGATGGCCCCCCGCAGCTCCAATCTAGATTCCAGCCAGCCTGGCAACCTCAGTGGAAACACAAAGATCTCATTAATAACAAGTTCAGCAAAAGGCCAAGCATTGTTTCCTTGATTGATTTTTAAGCTCACCCCTGAACAGCAGAAAATCGAGGTGCCACTACCTAGAAAGCAGGGAACTGATGCTTATCAAGCAGGAATAGTGGACAGCCCAGAAGGTGACCATCTGGAAGTGGAGAGAAGAGAACCAGAGACACAGGTACAGAGACAGACTTGGAGGACAGACGGAAGAACGAAGAAAGTCCGGCCTCCTCTGGCACAGTTCCTGCTCAGAGCTCTGCAGACACAAAGAAAGGGATGTGGAGTGGGCACCTATGTGGTTAGAGCCCTTCACGCCTTCACTTGGGGCCCAGGGGCCCCAGACCCAGAAATCCAGCCTCCCAGCCCCCTCCTCCCTCAGACTCACAAGTCACAGTCCCAGCCCCGCCCCCTGTAGGTACCATGGCAACCAAGCCCCGCCCCCTCACCTTTCCCTCTCCCATATAGAATCCAGTTTCTGTTTGAATCTTAACTGAGTCTAACTCAGTTCTTGCGTGAGACAGGGATGAGCGGAGGGCAAGTGGGGACAGAAAGGGGATGACAGAGGGGAAGGCAGACAAGAGGCAGGGCAGAGGCAGCCAAGAGAGGAGAAATGAGGAGAGATGGAACAAGGAAACTGAGGAGAGATGGGGAGAGAGGAAAGGAGGCAGAGAGAGGGCGATGGGGTCAGAGAGAGGCAGACAACTATGAGTAGAGGGAGGGACGGCGGGCAGGGGAGATTTTGGGGAAACTGACAAAGGAGCAGCCTGGGGAGATGGAACCAGGGAAGGGGAGAGAAGTGGAGAGGAAGGGGGCGGATAGCTCAAGGGAAAGAGTGGAGAAGACATGGGGCGAGAAATTAGCCATCAGGGGAACAAGATTCGGACAGAGGGAGAGAGGGAGCCGGGCGGTGAGACCGGGAGAGAATGAGGAAGAGAGAAGGAGAGAGAGAGGTAAAAGAAGAGACTCTAGGAGTCAGGGAGAGGTCGAGGAAGAAACAGGAAAGCGAGAAAGAAGGAACTGGGGCACAGGGCAGCTCCCCAAGATTAAGGGAGCCAGGATCTCTATGTGGTCTCAGCCCTCCTCTTCCATGTGGGTTCCTGGGGGCTTCAAAAAGGAAGAGGAGGCAGCAGGGGGCAGAAGGAGCGGGGGTGGGTGGTCCAGTCAGAGATGTCCTCTCTACTCTCCTGAGACAACCCCCACCCGCCTTCCCAGGATGCAGCAAGATGTGGAGGCCCTGTGCGGCTCCACCGTGGGCGCCCCCAGCATGCACAGGGAAGCAGGTACTGAGCCCCGTCCGTCTGTCTGTCTGTTCGTGTGTCTATGCGTGTGGGCTGGGGTGGGGATTTTCCTCATGCACTGTGTCGTAGCCCTGGCCTGCAGTGTGACCTCCACTGAGTCACTGGCATTCCGAAGAAAGAGCCACCCAGACTCTCAGGTCGACCAGATTCCTGAACTGGAGTACCCTTTGGGCCCCACACTACATTTCCCATGAGCCTCTGCAGTTCCTTGGGGACTCAGAACTACATTTCCCATGAACCTCTTGGGGCCCTTAACTACTATTCTGTGGCAATTATTTCCCCTAGACCCCTGCTCTGGTCCCTCACACTCTCCTTGTCACCCACACTGATCTCAGCACCTTATCCAAAAGCCTCTCCTCCCTGTTTACCATCTTCTACTGGCCCCACCGCTGACCGGATCACTGGGCCAGATCTCAGGAGCTGCACCCCCCATGCCCTCCCACAGCCATCAGTCCCCAGTCCCACCTCCCTAGCCATGCTCTCTGCCCCGCCCCTGCCTCTCCATCCCACAGCCCCAGCTCAGGTCTTGTACTCTTCCATATGGACCCTTTCTCCATATAACTCCCTGGTCTCCTGCTTCTCCCCTCCAACCATCACCATACGCCTCCAGAGGGTTCTTCCTGACCCCAGCGCTGATTCCGTCTCTCCCCTGCTCACGGGTCTCCGTTGGCCCTCATCGCTCCAAGGACAGAATCCCAGATCCTCCGCCTGGTGTTTGAGGCCCTGTGTGGCTTGACACCGGCGGACAAGTTCGGGCTCAGGTTCCATGGCTCCCTACTTGCATTCTCCTTTAGCACAGTGCATTCACTCACTCGCTCATTCAACGTTTGTTGAGTAATATCTCTGTAAGAATGCATTTGGCTATCAGGTAATAGAAAAGTAGACTTAATGTAGTGTAAGAATAGGCCCTGGCTGGTGTGGCTTAGTGGTTTGAGTGCCGGCCTGTGAACCAAAGGGTTGCCAATTGGATTCCCAGTTCAGGAACATGCTTGAGTTGCAGGCAAGGTTCCCAGTAGAGGGTGCATGAGAGGCAACCACACACTGATGTTTCTCTCCCTTTCTCCCTTCCTTTCCCTCAGTCTAAAAATAAATAAATAAAATCTTAAAAAAAGAAGAATAAGAAAGTCATTATCTTACCCAGAAAGGAGCCCACAGGTGGGGCTTGGTTTGGTTGAGTGAGTAGCCCAATGACGTCATTGAGAACCCCATTTCTACTTCCATGCTTTTGTGGGCCAGGGAAGTATTCCCTTTGCACACCAGCTAACCTCATGGTCACAAGATGGCTGCCAGAGTTCCAGGCATCACTTCCAGAGGTCTTCATCTTAAGAACTCTCAAATGATTACTTCTCACATTTCATTGATGAGCACTCAGTCACCTGCTCTTATCTCAATTGGTGGCAAAAGGAATGACATTATCATGGTTCTTTTAGTAGTGGTCCTCAACTTTAACTACACATCAGGTGGGAGGATTTAAAAAAAACCTATACCTAATCCCCCTTCAGATCCAATTTAACCTAAATCCATAAGACTGGAGACTTAGCATCTATATATTTTGAATGTTTACTGGGTAATTATGAAAAATGCTGGGGTTGGAGGGCATTGATTTAAACCTGATGGGATATTCCTGTGGGAACTGGAGATCAGTGAGCCTCCCTTGAGTCACATGGGTGAAGAATGGACTCCTCACCTTCAAATGAGGGAAGAAGGACAGAAATGGCTGAAGGGGCCTCCTTTCTAGGTGTCTTCTGTAAGCACCTACTCTGTGCCAGGTGCTATACTAGGCATAACAAATGCCCTGATGGCAAAACACACCACTCTTCTATCCTCAGTTCTCTTTTGAAGGACCCTTTCTTTTATAGACTCTACCTTACACCATCTCTAACCTAGACCTAATCAATATAATTAGTGTAGCCCGAGTCAAGTGGCTCAGTTAGTTGGAGTGTCATTCCATGTACCAAAAGGTTGTGGGTTTGATCCCTGGTCAGGCACGTATAGGAGGCAACCAATCAATGTTTCGCTCTCACATTGATGTTTCTCTTTCTCTTTCTAAAATCAATAAACATATCCTTGGGTGAGGATTAAAAACATACATATATTATACATATATTATATATATTTATATATATTTAGTGTGTAGTTCCAGGAAAGCTGAGTGGAATTGAGTTGACCAGTTGGCTGGTTTTAAATATCAACATTTGTTCATTTTCGGCTTTGCTGTTTTCTTTGTGGTATTTTGGAACCAATAATATTTTTAGTTTATGAGGTTGCAAACTTTGGTCTAGGCCATTAGAAAGCTTGTGGGTCCCAAGTGTCTTGCCTGTAGAGCCAAATGAATGAAATGACCCAGCCTATTTGTATGCAGGGAGGGCAGACATGAAGCATATCATCTCATGAATAATTAATAACCTCAGATGGCCGTAAGTGCTCCCGAGTCTTGGGGCTGAAGAGAATTCTGGGAAGTTTCCGCAGATGACCATATTCTCTTTTGCTTAAAGATGGACATCCTGCCTTGGCTGGTGGGGCTCAGAGGATTGAGCGTTGGCCTGAGAAACAAAAGGTCTCCAGTTTGATTCCCAGTCAGGCCACATGCCTGGCTTGCGGGCCAGGTCCCCAGTTGGGGGTGTGTGAGAGGCAACTGATAGATGTTTCTCTTGCACATTGATGTTTCTTTTTCTCTCTTTCTCTCTCTCTTCCCCTGTCTCTAAAACATAAATTAAAAAATCTTAAAAAAAAAAAAAAAAAGAACAGTGTCCTGAGGCAGGAGAGGACATGAGGAATTACAGTCACAGAAGGGCGGTGCTTCTGGAATGCAGCCAGTGGGGATGACCGTGCCTGACCAGGCTTAAGACAACAAACAGCAGGGTCAGATCAGATGTGTGGTCTTGTGAGCCACAGGGAGAACTTTGGACTTAATTTGCCTCCAGGATAATTGGGATACTCCAATTGAGAAGTCTCAGGAGGGAGTAGGTGGTATGATCAGATCTATATTTCAAAATGCTATCCTGATGCGGTGACTAGAGAGAGAGGAATTAGGGGGCTGTTGTTTAGACAAGAGTGGGGTGAGAGGCATGAGACTGAGGGGCTGGGAACATAGACTCTGGATCCAGACACCTTGATTTGTATCCTGATTCTATGACTAGGCTTTGTGACCTTGGGCAAGCCACTTAGCCTCCCTATGCTTCCGTTTAATCATTTGCTAAACTACCCCACGGAAAGTTGCTGTGAGATAACTTTTGAAAGTGCTTGGCTTTTTAAAAGGAACTGTAGACTCGTAGTTCTTTTTATTGTCAAGTGGACAGAGTCTAGAAAGAGACAACTATGTGGGAGACATGGAGGGTAGGCCAGTATGGCTGGAGGAGAATGATTGGAGAGGTCAACAGGGGTAACCACACACAGGGCAGGTGCTTCTCAAAGGGGATCTTGTGAAAATGCAGATTGTGATCCAGTAGGTCTGGGGTGGCCCCTGATATGCTATGTTCCCAACTCGGAGGCTTGACCCTGAAGGCAAAAGGAAGCCTCTGAGGGTTGGTAAGCATGGGATGCAGAGACGTGAAAATCACCCCAGCTGCCCCTTGGGGACATGTGGGAGGTGGGAGGATGGGGGTCAGAAAAAGGGACTTACTAGGGCGCAAGCTAAGCTTTGTTGATGTCTTGAAGTCAAAGCCACCCAGGAGCATGGTTGTGACATAGCTGAGTGCTGGAAACAGCCTGTCCTGGCTCACAAGAGCCCATTGTTGAGTTTTGCAAACTGGTTGTTAAAACTGTGGGCAGCAGGAGATTGGTTGTGGTGGGAGTATTGACATAATGCAAACTGACAAGTGCTGCAGTCTGTGCGTGTGTGAGGGGAGGAGCACACCACTGAATTTATTGACTTGTGATGGAGACCCCAACACATGCAACATCTGAGTAAGGGGGTATCAGAGAAAAATTTTATAGGAGCTGGGCTGACTTAGGTGACTTTGGGAGGGTTTGGGGAAGCAGGGCTGTGCTCTGGATCAGATGCTGGCAGAAAATGGAGGCATGATAAGTGAATGGTGCTAACACCCTGACTGGAAAAGAAGCAGCATCAGCTCTGAGCCAAGAGTGGGATGTTTGGTCATTTTTGTGGTTTGGGCAGTGTTCACATTTTGTTGTGCTGAGACATGATTCTGGAGTGATCTTATTTTTATCTTGGTCCGTCGTGGTCACAGAGTGGCCTTGGCAGATGTTGGTGTTCTGCGAAATTGTTTATGTCAACAGGAGACTACCAGAGCCAGATTGTGATGCCAGGCCAGCTCCTGGCTGTCAGGGGTTGCATCCCACTTGGTTCAGCTGCTGTAACAAAGAGACCCCCAAACACAATGGCATTAAGAAGACAGTTTATTTCTCTCCTGTGTAATAGGAAGCAGGTGCTCCAGATGGATGAGTCATGTCATCCCATCAGATGACTCAGGGACCCAGGTTCCCTCTGTATTGTGGCTCCATCATCTTTAGCATGGTTGAAGCTGGCTTATGTCCACATCCACATTCTGATTTAAGGGAAGGGGCAAGTAGTGTAGATGAACAATCTTCTTTTAAGCAAATGACTCCAAAGATGCATCCTCATTCCCTCTAACATTGTGGGTGAGAACTTGGTCCCATGGCCACATCTAGCTGCAAGGGAGCCTGGTAACCGTTATTGCTAGCTGGGTGGCCATGTGAGGTAAAACTCTAGGACTGTAGAAGAAAGGAAAAATGGCTTATGTGGGGCAACTAGCAGCTAGCCATAAAGAATCAGTTAGCTGACTGTGGGGTTGTCTAGAAGGGCCAGATCTGAGAGCTGTTATGAGTCAAGTTCCAATCAGAAGGCTGTTTCTGAGAGTGTTGGAAAAACCACAAGCTGGATTCAAATGATGCTGCTGGAGCAAACTGACACTGTCAAGAAGTGAGGCTGGGGTGACTGCAATGGGAAGCAAAGAAAGGTCAAGTCCCTTCCTCTTCCTCCTGGCTTTCAGTCTCCCTCCAGCACTACCCTGAAGTAGAGCCAAATAGGAATCTAATAAGAACCCAGCTGTCAGAGATAAAACAGGGTTGGTATAATCTGGTGTGGAAGGGTGGCATTTGAAGTTGAAAGACAGTAGCTTAATAACAAGAGCTATTCTGGGGGTGGCATGGACAGCACTTGTTGATGCCCATTTAAGTGGAATAATGTGTGAGGAGTACTCAGGGCAGCTGATGCTGGGTTCTCCATCCCCAGGAGCCCTCCTTGTGGACCTGGAGACCTCAGAAGAGATGCAGGCTTGGAGCCTGGACAGGCCCACCAAGACCTCGTGAGTGATCCCCTGCCCCATGATTTCTGACTTCAGCTCCCTGGAGTGTGATGACAGCGACCCCTGGACTTGGAGGTCCTTGCCTGCTCACTCTCTCCCCAGGAAGCAGTACCTGCGCCGGGTCCTTGCAGAATATGAGGCGCTAGACCGAGAGCTCCCGTGCATCCGAAAGTTCCCCATGCCACCCACAGCCCAGCCCCTCTGCCTGTGCATGGAGACCCTGGTGAGTGGCCCCCAGCCCTTGTGGCATTGGGTGGAGTGGTCGAAAGAGCACAGTTATGGAGCCAGGTGGACAGAGTCTGAATCCAGGCTCTGTGGCTTACCAGCTCTGGGTTTGGCACCTTGACAGGTTGCTGAAAAATCACTGTGAATTTGTCAGACTCAGTCATCAAATGTATCACTGCTGATCCCAGAGGGGCAGAGAGATGGAGAGAATGAGGGATACAGAAGAAGAGAGATTGAAACACAAAGAGCTGTGGCTGGTGTGGCTCCATGGATTAAGTGCTGGCTTGTGAACCAATGAGTCACTGGTTCAGTTCCCAGTCAGGGCACATGCCTGCGCTGCAGGCCAGTAGGGGGTGTGTGAGAGGCAACCACACCTCTTTTCCCCTGCCTCTTTCCTCAGCAATTTTATACACTATAATTGATGTTTCTCCTGCCCTTCCCCTTTCTAAAAATAAATAAATAAAATCTTAAAAAAAGAAAGGCAAAAAGAAGGGAGACTGAGGACAAAGGGAGTCCTGCTAATTCATCTACAATGAAATTCCGTAAACTTTACAGATACAGCAAAAACATAACAATGTCCCATGTTTTCAGTAGAGTAAGTGAACTGGTCATTCAGTGTACAAATCCTATGGCAATACCTGACCTCAGTCAGAGGAGGTATCTCAATTAGGGTCTCACTCGTGCAAAAGTTAAGTGAGAAGAGTGGACATGAATGGGACATTTACTGTGTGCCCCTCAGCTGATTCGGGTGGCTTTACCCCAACACAAGGATTGCTGTCATTGTTTTAGGGAAAAATCCCCACCCCATTGCTCCTCTTCCTTATGGCTTTCAACACGGACCCCTCTCTCCTCCCACACATGCACCCATGGCTTGACTTCCTGGAAGAGACCAGTTTCACAGCTTCAGTTTAGTTCCTCAGCAATTTTGACACTATGATCATGGCATTACCTTCAACATGCTGAAAATGTGATGGTGATTAATATATATTTCTGAATGTTAAATAGATTCACCAGAAGTCAAAACCCCCTAGGATCCTTAGTTTTCGACAACTGAACATTCCTTAAAATGCTAATACAAATATAAAAGGAAAAGCGAATTAATTCCTTGAAGAAATCTCCCAGAGCTGCTAAAAGCTTGCCATCTAATGCAGGTTGCTGGGGTTTTCAGTAGACTGGCAAAGCTGGCCAAATTGGTGAATCATTCGGCCAACTGTTCATTGACTTTTGACAAATCAGCTTGGTGAGAATTGTTTTTTTGTTTGTTTGTTTGTTTGTTTTTTGGAGAATGACCCTGAATGACATTAGATGCCTTTCTATCTGAGATGCCTGTCCTCCCTGCTCTGCCAAGAGGGACAGGACCCTTTGATCAAGTGTGATACTTGCCCCTCAAATGCCACCTGATATTATGGCAAGTTCTGCAGGTAGTAGGGTTTAGGGTGGGGGACTTCCGAACCTGGAGTGAACCCGCTGTCATGGGCTGAGGTTCTCTCTGACTTCCCAGCCTGAGGAGGACCTTACCCACCTGGAGGTGCTGGAGGCACTGGAGGCCGAATTACCCGGGGCCTTGGAGAGCGGCCGCGTGAGCAGCATCCGCTTTGAGAACATGAACGTCATCTGTGGGACTGCGGGGCGCAGGGACCGGTGAGCCCGTGGCTACGGTGGGACCTAGAGCGATTGGAAGGAGTGGGGCGAAGAAGAGCTGGGGCGAGACCTAGAGGGCGGTGAAGGGCTGGGCTTAGGGGCGGGGCGTAGAGGAGGCGGGGCCGTTGAGGGGTGGTGTCCAGTGAGAACGCCGGGAGGGGGCGGGTCCGGGAAGTACAGTTAGTGGGGGTGGGGCAGGGCCTTGAGTGACTCCAGAAGAGCAGAGTTGATGTGGGGACGGGTTGACGCGGCTGTTGGTGGGCATAGGGGAGGGGCGGAGCCGAGAGTGAGAGTAGTGAGTGTCTAGGTTAGATCAGAGAAGGCGGGACCTGGGGGTGATGAGACTTTGACTGATTCAGGTGAAGAAGGAGACGAGCCCTACTGGGGGTGGGGGGGTCTGTGGGGGCGGAGCCTGGACCGAGGGCACTTTAGGGGCGGGGCCAAGCGATTGGTGTGTAGTTGGGGCATCGTCCAGGAGGGATAGATATTCCAGGCATGGGCCTGAGAGCCACACTAAGACGATGGGGTTACATGAAGAAGAAAAGGAGCCTGGAAATGCCTGTTGGGTGAAGGTCTGGCCTTGAGCGGCAGCTTGAAAGGGCGGTTTGACCGCGATTAGAGGACAAAACCAGGCCGAGAGAGAAGACGGGTTCTAGAATGACCCAGGGGAGGGTCGAAGGATATAGGTTGATCTCGGTGAGAGGTCAGGGCTGGAGAGAGGCTTAGGGACGCGGTGATGGGTTGAGGGACCTGAGTCGGTAAACGCACAGGGTCCAGGCAGGGACATTTCAACAATCAAAGACGGGGCTGGGACCACCAGCGATTACCCTTCCGTCTCCACCCGCCCCTCTTCTCTTGACTCGCCCCCTTGCAGGTGGCTCATCACGGTCACGGACTTTCAGACCCGCTCCCGCCTGCTGCGCTCCGGGCTCCTGCTCCGTGGGTCTGCGCACCCACTAGCGCGCCACGACGAACTGCTGCTGAGCGATTACCGCCTGCACCTGCGCCGCTCCCTGGTCCGACGGCGCATGCTCGAGGCTCTGGGGGCGGAGCCCACGGAGGAAGACTGACGAGCGGGGACGGGCTCCGGCTGCGCTTGCGCACCGCCCAGCTGGTTCGGGCGACTCATTCGGAACCCGGGAGGAAAGGGGGCGTTGCCTCCCCAGGAAGGAGGCGGGGCCAGCTCGAGGGGGTGGATACTGTGAGTTTAATTATAAAGAATGACCTGGTACAAAAGCCATTTCTCTCTGCAAAATCTGGGTGGGGAGTCAGGGGAGATGATGGGGGTAGGGACGAAACCCCATTATATAATCCCGCTTTACTAATCTTCCCCAGTCCCTGCAGATGGACGCCTAGGTCCCAATCCCTTGAGGGATGAACTGAGGCCCGCGAGAGGGAGGACCTGGGCGCCGGGGCTTTCAACGCGTGCCGATCCCTGTCTCAGCGAGAACCAGAGGTCCTCATCCTCGCCCCTCCTGAACCTCCTCCCACCCCCCACCCCCCCCCTTGGAAGACAATTCTCC
>PVKU01009576.1:0-60398 GCA_004027475.1 Anoura caudifer | reverse complement strand
TAGATCAATATGTCATGAAGCAAGTAACATGTTTGCATCAAACTTTGCTAATTTAAGCCCAACAATATGAGGCAATTTATATTATACTATATATTATATTATATCATCTTATTTTATGTAACATATAAACATGATATTCATGTGCTCAAAAGCCTTTCATGGTTCCTTCCACAATACAGTTTCAAGTCTCAAACTTCTCTGTTTTTTTCCTTTTCATAAATTACTTTATTGTTGTTCAATTACAGTTGTCTGCATTTTCTCCTCACCACTCCCCCCATCCCAGACAAACACACCTCCCTTCCTTGCTTCCACCCTCCCCCTTGGTTTTGTCCATGTGTCCTTTATAGTAGTTCCTGAAAATGCTTCTCCCCACAGTCTCCTCTCCTCTCCCCTCTGGTTATTGTTAGGTTGTTCTTAATTTCAGTGTCTCTGGTTATATTTTGTTTGCTTTTTTCTTTTGTTGATTACATTCCTGTTAAAGGTAAGATCATATGGTATTTATGTCTCACTGCCTGGCTTACTTCACTTAGCATAATGCTCTACAGTTCCATCCATTCTGTTGCAAAGGCTTTAAGCTCCTTTCTCTTTGCTGCATAGAACTCCATTGTGTAAATGTACCATCGTTTTTTGATCCACTCATTTGCTGATGGTCACTTAGGTTGCTTCTAGCATTTGTCTGTTGTAAATTGTGCTGCTATGAACAGTGGTGTGCATAGGTTCTTTTGGATTGGTGTTTCAGGGTTCTTAGGGTATAATCCCAGCTGTGGAATTGCTGGGTCAAAAGGCAGCTCCATTTTTAGTTTTCTGAGGAAACTCCATACTGTTTTCCACTTTTATTCAAAGTTGTACTAGAAGTCCTAGCTACAGCAAGCAGACAAGAAAAAGAAATAAAAGGCATCCATATTGGAAAGGAGGAAATAAAATTGTCATTGTTTGCAGATGACATGATAGTGTACATAGAAAATCCTGTAGACTCCACCAAAAAACTACTCAGCTTAATACAGTGATCCCTCACCTATTGTGGGAGTCACATTCCAGAGACCCCCGTGATAGGTGAAAATCCACAAAGTAGCAGCATTATATTTATTTTATGATTTATATGTATTTTAAGGCTTTATAAACACTTCCCATACTTCTATAAACCTTCCCCACTCTCTTATTAACCTTTCTCACACTCTTATAAACACTTCATATGCTCTCAAACACTTTCTACACTCTTGAACCTATGTAATTTTAACAAAATATAAGATTCTATATGGGTAATCACCAGTGAAGTATACAGTCATCCCTCACTATATCATGGTTCACTTATTGCGGCCTCACTGTGTCATGGGTAATGCCTGATACAGTGAAGCCGCAATAAATGAACCATGATATAGCAAGGGACAACTGTAAATGAATTCGGCAAAGCAGCCAGATACAAAGTCAATCCTCAGATGTCAAAGGCATTTTTATACACCAACAATGAAATATCAGAAACAGAAATCATGAAAAAAACCCATTTGTTATAGCATCAAACTTCTTATTTCATTGTTTTAAAAAGGCATCTGTTATTTAATAACAACCTCTATTATTTCCACTATAGTCTATCTCTCATTCCCTTAATGGTTTATTTTGTCCAAAATGTCTTGCTATTTTATGACTCTATGATTTGAAGTGCCCCTGAATTTTCTCCTTATTTCACTTACAATTTATGAGCGAATTCTACATGTTTCAATTTTGCTATAACTCCTGCAATATGAATACCCCACCTCTTCTCCATCTCAATGGAAACAGCAAGACAGCTTCCTCATTGGTTGACCTCAGTGGAAATATCACAGCAACTTACTCACTGGCTGTTCTTATTGGAAACATCACAGTAGCTTCCTCATTGGCTGTTTAGCTTCAACCTTAGCGTTCTAAATTTAATCTCCACATTGAGGCTAACTGTTCCTTTATAAACCACAACACATCATGCCACTTCTCTCCTCACAAAACTCCAACATATTTTCAGCTGCTTTAGAGAATTCCTTCCTTTCTGGGACTTCAAGGACCGATATGATGATTGAACTTATCTACTCTTCTCATCTCCAACCCACTTCCCCCTCATTTATCTTACTTCAAACCTACTGGCCTCTTTCTCTTCATTAAACACATGGTCTTATTCCCAAGTGCTTGCCCATGCTTTCCTCTCTGCCTGGGGTGCTCTTCCCCTAAAGAGCTGCATGATGTCCTTTTTCTTTCAAATATCTCTAAAATGCTACCTTACCAATAACCACTTTCTATGAAATCGCCCCTCTCTCCCATCATTCTGAACCTTCTTTAACTTTATGTTTTATAGAACATTACATTTTACAAGTTACCCATTATGGAGATGGGGGTTGTTCCTTATCCCTATTTGAGGTTAAACTCTAGGAGGATGGAGGATAAGGCTTTCTTTTTCTTTCCATTTTTCTAGAATCAAGTTTTCCAGACCCAAGAATAGACAATTTAAGCAATTATTCAATCAGTAAACATTTTTTGTATGTGAATATGTAATTTTTCCACATCATTGATTCAAAACACTTCTCCCTCAACTTTAATAATTTTTACTTTTCTTTAGAAACCCAGTGTAAGTATCATCTCCTCCTGTTAAAACCTCTTTAATTCCCTCAGTTTTAATTAAATGTCCTCTCTGAAAGGTTTCACAGTAATTTAAGTGCCTACTTTGGAATCATTCATATTGTATCATGTTTCAAGTTACTAAGCATATGGCTGTCTTTCCCACTAGAATGTGAACAACTTTTAGTTACGGTCATATTGATAGAAACAGTCTGCCATGGGTCCTGAGGGTCCCCTTTAGGTAGGTCTTCCAGATAAATAAAGGATTCCCGGTTAAATTTAAATTGCTGATAAACAACAAATGCAATATTTAGAATACATTTAAACTAAAATATTTATGCTGTTGAAATTCAAGGTAAAATCTAAGTTATCTCTGGGTTTTATTTCTGACCTTATTCATAGCATAAAGTTGTACCTAATCTTTCCAGAAATGAATAAAGGCCTGTAAGCCTGCATTTTCATTCCCTTCCTATATGGCCTCATACTGTATCCCCTACAATTGTTTGTTTTGTCAAACTGGCATGAGTCTAGTTACTGATTAATTCATTTAAGATTTATTGTAACCTTACTCTATAACTACCTCCCACTCCCTAACACACATTCCTAATGAAATAAACATGTATTTTTATAGTGTACCTGTGGCAATAACAACTCATTTTTTTTTAAATAAGGTCTGATTTTGGAACAATTTTATATTTACAGAAAGTTGCAAAAATAGTCCATAGAATTTCAAGATATGTGTTACTCAATTTTCCCTAGTGTCATTATCTTACATTACTGATACATTTGCAAAACTTAGATATTAACATTGGTGCAATATTACTATCTGAATGCTAGGATTCATTCAGATTTCTTCAGTCTTTCCACTAATGTCTGTTTGCTATTGTAGGATCCCATGTGATATTCGGTTGTCATGTCTCCTTAGGATTCTTTGGTCTGTAAGTTTCTTAGTCTTTCCTTGTTTTTGATGACCTTGGAGTTCTGAAAGGTACTAGTCAGGCAGTGTGGAGAAGATGTTTCAACTTGTTTGTTTTTCCTCAGAGAAAATCAGTAATTTTAATTAAGGTTATACTGCAATTATATATTTTTAAAAGAATACCAAACAGGTAAAGTGTCTTTCTCACCACATTTTTTCAGTGTGCATGATATTAAAATGACTTATGACCTGATTTACATGAAGCATGTGATTAAGGATTAAAGTAGCGCTTGCCAGTTTTTTCCACTGTAAATATGCAAGTTTTCCCTCTCCATACTAATGATTCCCTTTTGTTGTGTGAACTAATAGTTCATGAACTACATTTTGACCATATATTTGGATAAATTGAATTTTTCCATATTATGTGTGTTGACAATTACATATTTATTTTCCTAAACATTACTTAGCTCAAAAGTTCCTGTAGACTAAAGAAACAAGGCTAGACTTTATATCAATTAGATTTTTTAAGTATTTAAGTAAAAAAAATCAATATACAAATCCAATGGTTTATCTATCCTTCTAGAACTGATTGCAAAGAGATCAAAGCTGTGTGTTTACAAGCTGACCACAAGGTTATGTTTGAATAAAAAAAGAATTAATGTTAGTTTTAGTACTTGACTTGTTTCAATTCAAGATGTAATAGGTAGGATCCAGTCTATCATCCCTACTTCTTTTAGGCTGAGTTTCCCAGAAACACACTCTGAGAAAGATTTTCATGATGAGTTTTAATCATAAGTATTCCAAGAACAACTGACAAGGTAGAAGGGGAAGTGGAAAAAGAAAGAGGCCAAGGAAGCTATTAAGAAAAATGTCACAGTGGGTTGATGTCTCTTAGTTCTGTAGACGAACCTTGCAGAGCAGTGTCTGAATGTTATAGCCCAAGGAAGCTTGAAGACTTACATGCCTACTGCTGTCAGCAATGATAAAATGGTATCCATGGAGAAAATGTAAAATCCCAGAAATTCTGGCCTTCCTGTGCACTAAGGCAAAGTGGGTTTCTGAAGTCTGAGAACTGAACTCCAGCAAAGATGCACTGGAGGTGAAAAGTGTGCACACAAGCAGTAGAGAAATCTGAAGGAAACAGGTAGGGCAGTGACAGCATATGCCAGGAAACACAGCCATTTGCAGCACTTATTGGGAATGATGATGCTGGGCACATTGTTGTTTGATCCGGGTTAAACACAAATTTGGGTGTTAAGCTGGGATAATGTCTTACAGTTCAAAGTGAAATTAAACCCAGAGTAATCTATATTTTTAGCTACAGATATGGACAGTATTTTTTGTCATGACTTGTAACATATATTAAAGGAAGATAAAGAAACAGATTATATTCTACTTCTTCATTTTAAAGTTTCGTACTTTAACAAGATCCTGATCTAGAGATTTTATGCTAGCCATGGTGCCCTTCCTAGATGTGTGAAAAATCAATAATATGTTAATATCACATTCAACTTAATTATTTTAGGATGCAATGTTATTTACTTCATTTTAACTACAAAAATAAATTTGAAATCGGGTGAATTGTAGCTTATATTTGATACTGGATAATTATGCTGCCTATTAATTATAATACATTTGATCACTTCATATGAAGTGAAAGCATATGCAAGTCTTAATTTGTTGTTTCTTAAATTTCATCCACAACCATATATCCATCATGTAAAAAAACAAACCAACCAGCTAAAACAAAAGTTCTTTAACAACAACAAAAGCAAACAAACAAACAAGAAACTTTTGCAAGTCGGCATTATATGTCCATATAGTCTCTGATCCAGAAGCAGGGCTTTTATTAGGAGAAATAAAATCGTGCATTTACCTAACACCTTTCAATATTGCTTTGCACATGGTAGTCACTCATAACATGTTTGTTGAAAGAAATGTCCACTGTTTTACTTCAAAATGATATCAGTTACCACTACACACTAATAGAATAGCCAAAATCCAAACTAATAGCACCAAATATTATCAAGATGTGGAGTATCAAGAACTCTCATTTACTGGAGTGGAGATGCTGGTGAAGTAGGAGGGAGAAGAACCCACTTCTCCCCCTGCACATGGGTTAAATACCTCATCGATCTACTAAGGAACAGAGCAAACAGCCAACAGTACCCCAGCATATATGAAGATTGGAGACCTCTTTTCTCCTAAGAAAGGATGACCTTTTTTGTTTCTAAGTGAACATTGCAGGGATAGTCAATGCAGGACCCAAGTTTTATTAGTCTATACTGGTATTGCCCACTGGTTATAGCTTGTATCTGTTTTGATTGGCTATAATCTAGATTTTTATGTGTTTGAATATCACCAAAAACATTATCAGGATATACTTGGTGTCTTACTGCTATTTATATGTACTCCACACACAACTTGACTTTAGGCCACAGTGATGAACCATGTAAAACATTCAACACAACCAACTAAGCAGGGTGATTGAATATACAAGGCCTGTACAGAAAAAGTCCAATGATTATTAATATAATGAGAATGATTTGCATAAAATCAATGTGACTTGGCAGCCAAAGAGAGTGGACTTGAAGCTGCATGAATGAAAAATGATGACTTCACTGTATCATTTAGTTGGGGTGATAAATGCCAGAGTAAGCATGTGTATTGTGTGGCCATCACATGCAAAATGACTGAGTGAGCAGAACAATGAATCTGCATCAAGTTTTGCAATAAGCTTGAACAGTCCTCCACAGAAACTATTTGGATGATGCAGAAGGCTTTCGGGGATGATTCAATAAGTGCAGCGCAAATAAAAGTGTAGCATAAATGCTTCAGTGATGGTTGAGAATCTGTTGAAAATGATCCACTTTCTAGAAGGCCTCCAACAAGCAGAACACATGAGAATGTTGAAAGCTTATGGGCTGCAATCTAGAAAGATCAGCAATGGACAGTGTGAGAACTAGAAGCTGATCTGATTCTAAAATTACTGTGTCCAAGATTTTGACACAAGATCTAGGCATGAAACATGTAACAAAATTTGTTCCATGGCTTTTGCTACAACAGTTGAAGAACATTTGTGCTGCATTGCTAATTAATTGATTCAAGCTGCTACTAATGAACCAGTCCTCAAGAAGGTCATATTTTTTTTTATTGTTATTCAGGTACAATTGTCTCCATTTTCCCCAGCCATCCCTATTTCCCACCCTTGATCCAACCTTCCTTTGATTTAGTTCATAGGACTTTTAGAGATGTTCCTGAAAATGCTTCACCCTTTTCCCAATTACTCCCTCCCATCTCCCCTCTGGTTACTGTCAGTTTGTTATAAATTGCAGTATCTCTGCTTATATTTTGCTTGCTTGTTTGTTTTGTTGATTAGATTCCACTTATAGGTGAGATCAAATGGTATTTGTCTTTCACCACCTGGCTTATTTCACTTAGCATAATGTTCTCCAGTTCCATCTATGCTGTCACAAAGGGTGGGAGTGCCTTCTTTCTGCTACATAGAATTCCATTTTGTAAATGTACCATAGTTTTTTGATCCATTCATTTACTGTTTGGCACTTATAGCACTTTGCTATTGTAAATTGTGTTGCTATGAACACTGGGGTGCATACGTTCATTTGGATTTATATTTCAGGTTTCTTAGGGTATAATCTCAGCAGTGAAATTGCCAGGTCAAACGGCAGTTCCATTTTTAGTTTTCTGAGGAAACTCCACGCTGTTTTCCACAGTGGCTACACTAATCTGCATTCCCACCACAGTGCACTATGGCTCCCTTTCTCCACATCCTCTCCAACACTTGTTTTTTGTTGATTTGTTTATGGTGGCCATTCTGACCAGTGAGGTGGTAACTTGTGGTTTTAATTTGCATCTCTCTGATGACTAGTGACGCAGAGCACCTTCTGATATATCTCCAGGCCCTCCATATGTCCTCCATGGAGAAGCATCTATTCAGGTCCTTTGTCCATTTTTTAATTGGATTGTTGGCCTTCTGGTGTGGAGTTGAATGAGTTCTTTATGTATTTTGGAGATCAGACCCTTCCTGAGGTACCAATAGCAAATATATTTTCCCATACAGTTTGTACCCTTTTCATTTTACTGATGTTTTATTTAGCCATACAGAAGGTTTTTATTTTGATGAGGTCCCATTTGTTTATTCTTTCCTTATATCCCTTGCTCTAGGGGACATATCAGTGTAGATATTGCTGCATGAATACCTAGATTTTCTTCCCTATGTTCTCCTGTAGGACTTTTATGGTATCATGACTTATACTTAGGTCTTTTATCCACCTTGAACTTATTATTTTATATGGTGTAAGTTGGTGATCAAGTGTCATTTTTTTGCATGTACTCTTCAGATCTCCCAACACCATTTGTCAAATAGGCTATCTTTACTCCATTTTATGCTTCTTCCCCCTTTGTCAAATATTAATTTAACATAGAGAATTAGGTTTATTTCCAGGCTCTCTGTTCTGTTCCAGTGGTTTATGTGTCTGTTCTTATGCCAGTACCAGGCTATTTTGACTACCTTGTAATACAGATTGATATCAGGTTTTGTGTTCCCTCCTGCTTTGTTCTTCTTTCTATTGCTGCAGCTGTCTGGGATCATTTATGGTTCTACATAAATTTTTGAAATGTTTGTTCTATATCTATGAAATATGTCATTGGTACTTTAATAGGGATTGTGTTGAATCTACAAATTGTTTTGGGTAGGATGGACATTTTGATAAACTTAATTTTTCCAGTTCATGAACATAGTACATGCTTCCATTTGGTTATATCTTTCTTAACTTCTCTCTTCAGTGATGTGTAGTTTTCTGAGTACAGGTCTTTTACCTCTTTGATTAGGTCTATACCTAGGCACATTATTTTTGTTGTTGCTATATCAAATGGAATGTTTTTCCTGATTACTGTTTCTCATATTTCATTGTTGGTGTACAAAATGCCTTTGATTTCTGAATATTGACATTGTATCCTGCTGTTTTGCCAAATTCACTTATTAGGTTGAGTATTCTTTTGGTGGATTCTATAGGATTTTCTATGTACATACACTATTATGTCATCTGCAAACAGTGACAGTTTTGTTACTTCCTTTCCAGTTTGTATGCCTTTTATTTCTTTATCTTGTCTTATTGCTGTATCTAGGACTTCCAATATTATGTTGAATAGGAGTGGTGAAAGTGGGCATTCTTGTCTTATTCCTGATCTTAGTGGAAAAGCTCTTAGTTTTTGTCCATTGAGCATGATGTTGGCTGTAGGTCTTTCATATAAGTTATTTATTATGTTGAGGAATGTTCCCTCTATTTCACTTTGCTGAGTGTTTTTATAATAAATGAGTGCTGTTCTTTATGAAATGCTTTTTCCACATCTATTCATATGATCATGTGATTTTTGTCTTTCTGTTTGTTTATGTGATTTATTACATTTATTGATTTGTAAATTTTGTACCATCCTTGCATTCTTGGGATAAATCCCACTTAGTCATGGTGTATAATCTTTTTAATATATTGCTGGATGCAGTTTGCCAATATTTTGTTGAGGATTTCAGTGTCTATGTTTATCAGTGATATTTGCCTTTAGTCTTTTATCTTTGTTGTATCTTTATCTGGTTTTGGGATTAGGGTGATGCTGGCTTCATAAAGAGAATTTGGGAGTTTTCCACCTTTGTGGATTTTTTGGAATAGTCTCTGAAGAATAGAAGTTAGCTCTTCCCTAAATGTTTTGTAAAATTCTCTTGTGAAATCATCCATTCCAGGGCCTTTACATACTGAGAATTTTTTTGATTACTGCTTCAATTTCATCACCTGTTATTGGTCTGTTTAGGCTTTCTACTTCTTCTTCATTGATTTTTGGAAGATTATACTTTTGTATAAACTTGACTATTTCACCTAGGTTTTCAAATTTCATGTCATATAGTTCTTTGGTATAATTTCTTACAATCTTTTGTATTTCTGTGGTATCAGTTAGAATCTTTCCTCTTTCATTTCTGATTGTGTTTATCTGTGTCCTCTCTGTTTTTTTCTTGATGTGCCTGGTTAAAGGCTTATTGATTTTGTTTGTCTTTTCAAAGAACCAGCTCCTGGATTTATTGATCCTTAGAATAGTTCCTTTAGTCTCCCCATCATTCAATTCTACTCTGATCTTGGTTATTTCCTTCCTTCTACTATTTGTGGACTGTCTTTGTTGTTGTTCCTCCAGTTCTTGTAGATGTAGGTTTAGGTGATTTATTTGAAATGTTTCTATCTTTTTTAGGTAGGCCTGTATCACCAGGAACTTTCCTCTCAGGACTGCCTTCACTGTATCCAGTAATTTTTGTACCATTGTGAATTCATTCTCTTTTGTTTTCAGAAACATTGTGATCTCTTCCTTGATCTCATTATTAGCCCATTCATTGTTTCATGGCATGCTATGGGATATCCATGAATTTGAGTGTTTTTGAGATTTTTCCTTGCAGTTGTTTTCTAGTTTCAGCCCCATGTGGTTGGAGGAAATGCTTGATATGATTTCAATTTTCTTGAATTTGTAGAGGCTTGTTTTGTGTCCTATCATGTGGTCTATCTTTGAAAATGTTCCATGTGCATTTGAAAAGAATGTGTATTTTGCTTCTTTGAGATGAAAGGCTCTCTATATATCAGTTAATCCATCTGATCTCGGGCATTGTTCAAAGCCATAATATCCTTGTTGTTATTTTGTTCAGAAGATCTACCCATTTTTGACAGTGAGGGTTAAAATCTCCTAGTATAATTGTGTTACTGTTTATCTTTCTTGTAATCCTCCAAGACTTTCCTTATATATTTGGGTGCTCCTCTGTTGGGTGTAGATATGTTTATAATGTTTATGTCTTCTCTATCAATTAGGATTCTTCCTTTGAGTATTATGAAGCATTATTCTGTGTCTCTTTATATGGTCTTTGTTTTCTTTGTTTTGAAATCTCTTTTGTCTTATATAAGTATCACTATGCCGACTTTTTTTTCCTATGCATTTGCTTTGGATATTTGTTTCCAGCCCTTCACTTTCAGTCTGTGTAGGTCTTTTGTCCTGAGGTGGGTCTCTTCTAGACATCATATGTGTGGATCATGATTTCCTAACCATTCAGCTATTCTATGTATTTTGATTGTAGCATTTAATTCATTTACATTTAAGGTTATTATTGATAGGTACTGATTCATTGCTATTTTACTCCCTTCATAGCTGTGTTCTTTTCTCTGTCACTCTTTTTCTTCCTTTTCTTAAAGTCATCCCTTTAGTATATTGCAGTGTTGGTTCAGTGAAAGTGTATTCTTTAAGACTTCTTGTGTCTAGGAAACTCCTTATTTCACCTAACATTTTAGTTGAGAGCCTTGGTAGATAGTGTAATCTTGGTTTCAGGCCTTTCTTTTTAATTAGTTGGAATATCTCTTTCCATTCCTTTTGGCTTGTAGTATTTCTCTTTTGAAGTCAGCTGTTAGCCTTATCAGGGCTCCCTTATATGTTACTTCCTGTTTTTCCCTTGCTGCCTTTAAGATTCTCTTTTAGTGTTTGAATTTTGCCATTTTAATTATGATGTGTCTTGGAGTGGATCTCTTTGGGTTTCTCTTGATTGTGACCCTCTGTGCTTTCCCGATTTGTGTGACTTTTTCTCTCATCAAATTTGGAAGTTTTTCATCATCACTTTTTCAAACAGGTTTTCTATCCCTTGCTCTTACTCTTCTCCTTCTGGTATACCTATTATATGGATATTATTACATTTCATATTGTCCTGCAGTTCCCTTAACACTTCTTCATTCTTTTTGAGTCTTTATACCATTTCTTGCACTTTCTGGGATTTTTTTTCTACCTTGTCATCCAGCTTGCTGACCCAATCCTCACTTCATCTAACTTGCTTTTGATTCCTTCTACTGTGTTCTTCAGCTCAGAAATTGTATTCTTCATTTCCTCTTAGCCCTTGTTGATAGTTTCAATTTTCTTTTTCATGTTGTTGTAGTTTGCAGTGAGTTCATCATTGTTTCCCTGCAGGTTTTGCTAATTCTCTGGGAGCTCATTGATCTTCCTTATAACCATTGCTTTGAACTCAATATCTGATAGTTGAATTACTTCTATTTCATTTTGCATTCTTTCTGAGGCTTTCATTTGGATTTTCTTTGTCTTCCCATTGTTTGTGAGACTCTTCTTGTTAGCCTCTGCTTCTTAAATGGATCTGTTCTGACTCCCTGAGTTTGTGGTGTAAACTTCTGTGGTAGGCAACCTGTGAGATTCAGTGGTGCAGTCTCCTTGATCTCCTGAACTTACTGCTCTGGGAATGCCAATTATGTTGGCTCTCTGGATATATTTGGGTTTTGATTGTTGTTGGGTCATTCTTTGGTTAGTCCTCCCTCCAGCTGGTTGATTGAGTATCACTTTGCCCATCACATCTTGATTGCTGTTGTGCAGGTGCTGCCAGAGGAAAACCACAAAGCTAATGGAAGAAACCCATAGCCACAAAAATGCTCCCCCTGTCCACAATCTCAGTATCAACAGCAAATGAACCAGTAAGAATAAGCATGTAAAGAGATTAAGAATATTATAAGAAAGGATAGAAATAAACTATAGTATACATTTTAGTGACTTATTGTACATGAACTTGCTGGACAAGAAATGAATGCTAAAAAGTTATGCAGGAAAGAAAATATCACTAATCATGGAGAAGAGCACAGTGGATTTCATCTCATTAGCCTTTAGTATTTACCACTGTTTTTGTCTTTCTGGATCTGCATCTGGTGGTGTCAGATATTGACCCCATCTGACCTTAGGCAGCCTGCTCTGAGACTGCCAGAGATCTTCTGTTTATCGCTATCTTCTTCAGTTTTAATTAGTTACTTTGCACTCAGCAGTTAGGCCTAAGTCCCATAGGTCAGGGCACAATTCCTCCTGGGGTTGCAGCTATTATTTTCTCTCAGGCTGCTGCTAGGAGGGGAGTGGTCTGCCTGATCAGGATGGCTGTTACAGAATGGGAAATGACTCAGCACTGGGATCCCAGCAGCCACTCTCTCAGTTCTTTCCCCAAACCTTCGGTCTCCAGTCTCTCCTCAATCATCTCTAGTCCACTCTGTCCTACCTTTGCCAGGAATTTACATTTGTGGCTGTCTCCTTTACTTATTAATGTAGTCTCTCTTCACTCAACGGTCAGGCTTAAGCACCACAGGGCTTCAGTAGAGTCTCTCTTGGGGATGGGGCTGTAGTTTCCCTTCAGGCTGCTGCCCCCTGTGGGGGAGTGGTCTGCCTGAGCAGACAGCTGCTGCCATTTGGGGGATGACTCAGCACCAGGTACCCTGCAGCTACTTTCTCCAAACTGTCCTCAAAGCTTCCAGTTCCAGTCTCTCCTCAAGCATCTCCACCCACTCTGTTTCCATCTTTGTCAGAACCCCAGGTAAGTGATAGCAAATGAAAATTTGTGCATTGGCCCTTTAAACAGCTGTTTGTGTCTGCATCCATCCATCTCTGGTAGAGAGCAGCCCTGCCACTTTTTGATGCTGGTTGTTGTTTCCTGTGTACTTTTTGGGCTCTGGTGTTCTAGAATGGGGATCCCAGCTTAGGGTTTAGACTCCATTCTTCTCAGGAGGATCCAACCTGCTGCCTAATTATCCCTCTGGTGCTGCCACCTGTGGGTGCCCAGCCAGCCCTCTCAAGTCTTCACCTCACTCTTTACCAGGGAGGTTGTGCCAAAGCTGTTTCTTCTGTTCATCTGAGGTTATAAGTCTTCTCTCTCACTATTTTTCAGTTGTTTGTTTTGGGTAATTTTCTCCAGTTCAGTTGTAATTCCAGATTGGTCCTGGGAGGGGGGGGTAGTTTGGCTTCCAATCACTTCTCCACCATCTTGCCCATCTCAAGAAGGTCATAATTTTGAAGAGAACTGAGGTATCACTGTCCCATATACAATGTTTCTTGTACCTTGTATCTTCTTCAATAAATGTCTTTATTTTTCATATTACGAGGCTGGATACCTTCTGGATACACCTTATATGTCTCAGATAGATACAGGTCAAACTAGCATAGATAAGTAGAAAATGTTTGCTCATTAAATCTGAGGTTGCACATCTAAAATCTGAAATTAAGTCATTCCATTTTATGTCAAGTAAAACAACAACAACAACAACAACAACAACAAAATAGAGAACAGAAAACTGCCATATCTTTCTCTGAATCTCTCACATTAACTTTACCATTCTTTCTCAGAGTAGACCCTTGCCCTTCACTCCGGGGCAAAATCTGGCTAATAGCAACTTCCAAGTCTAACAGTGTGGGACTTTAGCCACACAGGGAAATAAACACTCCTTCTTAAATCCAGCTAAAAATTCCAAACAAAAACCATCACTGCTCTAGGTTGTGTCAGGTGCACACTCTTAGATAAATCAATTGTGGTCAGAGACCTGAGATTAATTTAGAGACAACCAACCCATTCAGTTCGCATAGGAAGAGAGGCTGAAGGGTGATTGTGAATATTAGAAGTTCAGTGCATGGATTCTGAAAGTTCAAAGCCCAAGGGATCACTGGAAGAAAGCATATCACAGTGTTGCTGTTGCCACATTATAGCTCAACTTATCCTTTGTGATTGCTATCATTAATTTTAATTAGAAAAAAAGATACCCAATGGGGTTTCATGGTAACACTTAAAAATATAATGAATCATATGATATTAGAAAGAGATAAATTTATTATTGAGAGAAAGATTAGATAGATATAAAGACATAATTTTTCTCTTAATTTTATGAAATACAACATATGTTCTTATAATCCTTTGCTTCCTCAGAGAGTGTTTTCAAGCTCTGTATTCAGAAGCATTATATTAGTTTGACTACTGCATAATGATAACAATCTTTAGAGTAATACTGAAGTCATTTGAGATTTCAAACATTATGCAATCCAGAGAGAAGAGTTCTAAATTCTTATCATCTGGTGAAACAGATGTTTGAATTCATTTGCTTTTTTTGTACACTTAGAATGTGAAACACTTAATCTTATTGTGTTCAATATCACTAAGAACTGTCCAAAAAATCAGTGTGATTGAAACACTTAAAACAAACTGACTACAATTAATGTTGTTGAATATAGTTATCCAGGTGTTACAAGATATTTGTTAATAGTTTACATGTAATAGTTTTATTATTTATCTAAATTATATGGAAATATTTATGTTTTGTTACTCTGTGTTTTTGGTTGTTGTTGTTATTGTTATCCTTTTTGCTTATTATCATCAGCCACCCAGTTCATAGAAAATCTTACAAAAAGGGACTAAATTTTATTTTAAGTAATATGATGTTTAATTAAGAATATTAACTATATTAAAAAGGTGAAGATTAGAGTCATTTACATCTGTGATGAAATACCAGCTCTATGAGCCTTTGCTGCTATCTCATAAGCAAGTTATTAGAAATCCATGAACATTATATCTTGTAGGTAAAACTAGTTTATAAGAGACCTGTTGCTGGGATACTTAAGAAGCCAAATGATTCTCTGAAAGATTTGTGTTTTAGAGAAATCTCTTTGGTACCTGGGAAGAAGTAGGGTTGGTGGGACATAGCTTGCAATAACTGTATGAGTATCTGAATCAAGGCAAAAAACATGCCTTTGAATAGAATTTTCAGGGTCAAGTATCTGAAGTCATGTCAATGGGAGTAGTTCTTAGCCTTGAGTGCATAGCAGGTGGGATTCAGATATCAGCATACTTTTCGGGATCCCCAAATAATTTCAGGGTCCAGGCAAGACTGCAAACTAGTAAGCTGTAGATTTGGTAAACTGATATAGGTTATATGAGATAGAACATTGGTTTTTAATACTGACTGCAATTAATCACCTGGTCATCTTTTAACAAACATGACTGCCCTAGCCTTACACAAGAACATAATATCAAAATATTTTCAGGGAGTTCAGCTATAGTAGTATTTCAAAAGTTCCCTAGGTGATTCTACAGAGCAATCCAAGATGAGAGAGAAAGCAGCAAGACAAACCATGAAGGGCTTAGACACTCAGGCAGATGGAGATATCATTTACTGAGAAAGGGAACATGTGAAAATGCATAGGTTAGGACTGAAGAGCAGAAAGAATGATTTGCCAAATTTTGAACATGTTGAACTGAAGATAGCTTAGGAATCACAGAGTAATAATACCTAAGATGAAGTTGGGTCTATTACTCTAAATCTCAGAAGGTGTGGATTAAGAACATATGTCAGCATATAAGTGAAATTTGAGCTATAGGCAGATAGAGTCTTTCAAAAACATGTGTATAGCAATAATAATAAAAAATAAAGGCACAGGTCTAGGTAATACCAGAATCAGGGAAGGAAGGGGGATATATAATGCATTATTCAGGTATATGTAAACGAAGAGACTATAAAACACATTGGTGTAGTTTGATATCAGGTATTTTGATCCTTCCTACTTTGTTCTTCTTAAAATTGCTGAGGCTCTTTGGGGTCATTTATGATTCCATACAAATTTTTGAAATGTTGGTTCTGTATCTGTGAAATACATCACTGGTATTTTAATAAGAATTATAATCAATATATAATTGCTTTGGGTAGTATGGACATTTTGATGATGTTAATTCTTCCAATCCATCACAATGGTATATGTTTCCATTTACTTGTATCTTCCTTCATTTCTTTTTTCAGTGTTGTGCAGTTTTCCGAGTACAGTTCTTTTACCTCCTTGGTTAAGTTTATTCTTAGGTACTTTATTTTCCTTTTTGCTATAGAAAATGGTATATATTCCTTGCTTTCTGTTTCTGATATTTCATTGTTGGTATACAAAAATGCCTTTGATTTCTGAATATTGACTTTGCATCCCACTGTTTTGTCAAATTCACTTATTAGGTTGAGTCTATAGGATTTTCTATACAAATACCATATGATCTCACATATAAGTAGAACCTAATTAACAAAACAAATGAGTGAACAAAATAGAACCAGAGACATGGAAATAAAGAACATGCTGACAGTAACCAGATAGTGATGCAGACTTCAGCCAGCAGTGTCCACGTCATTATGGATGAAATAAAACATACACATGGACTACTGAGTCCCATGGAGGAAAAAGAACGGAGTGGCTTTTCTCTTAAGAGGAGTAAAAACCACGTCCTCCACCATGACTGGCCTTTATTTTATTTCTGGTCTCATTATATTTTGGTCCTCATTTACTATGCTCAGATTCGCTATAGGTGGTTACCTTACAGAAAACAAAGAGCCAATGCCACTAATCACATCACAGAAGAAGGATATTAGCAAATGAAAAGGGGAAAAGTGGTTGAGCTGGTTACACTGGTCCCCGCAAGGTTAGCATGGATTTTAGGAAGTTACAATAAGCACTTGCTATCCTAATCCAGGGTGATGGAGTTTTAGCAAAAAGCAAGATTCAAAGCGGCTTAGGTATATTGCAAATTTGATTTCCCATGAGAGAACCTATCTGTGGGCATGGGTCCTGTGCATCTTGAAGTTGTAGCTGGGACCACGCCACACAGAAGGTTCTGCCACAAGAGAGGAGAAGGATAATGGGGAAAAAAGGGGGAAAGTGGTCAAGGAACATGTATAAAGGACTCAAGGACAAAGACAGTGGGGTGGGGTGGGGGAATTGAATGTGGGTGGAGGAGTGGGTAGGGCATGGGAGAGTAATGGGGGAGGGAAGGGGGACAATTATAATTGAACAACAATATAAAATAAAATAAAGTATGTAATATGTAAAGAAAAAACACATTGGTGTATATATGTGAAGGAGTTTACATCAACATTCAGTAATTTGATCCATCCATGTGGATATAGAACTACAAATGAAGAAAATTAGAAATACCACAATCCAACCAGAAAAGAAATTATGTGACTAGAATCACCCCTCAATAACTATCAGTTTATCATAAAATAAAAATTAAACTTAGGAATCAGACATCCCATCAACATTCAGCTTAACAAAAGCTATAGGTGTTTTGTACTATTCTAGAATTTATAACATTTTAAGTTCCACAAATTAATTAACTTGCTTTGAACAATTGAAAGAACTATAATTAAACCCTAATGTATTTTCTGTTGAGAAGCAGATAATCATAGAGTAAAGAAGATTGCTTTTGTAATTTCCTTACCTGCACATAAGGAAATAAAACAAAACTGCACTTCATAGCCAAAATGTATTTTGGCAGAACCATTTAAGACTATAAAATACAGAAGTTATTTCAGCCTCTGGAATTTAAATATAGAGTTTAACTAATTAGGAAACTATGACCTAGGTCATGTAAAAATTCTCAATATTTGAGGATTAAATCACTCTGAGTGGTAATAATTGACTTTTGTCAATTAAGCATACTTAGGGAAAACTAGGGTAGTATGAAAATTGTAATTAGTATATTTTAATTATGTTTTACTCTTTAAAAATCTATTCCGTATTAACTGCTTTGTATTCTCAAATCAAACCTGCTAAAAGAAACCTTCCACTTAGTTTTATTACTGGGACACTCCCTATAGCAAATAGAAAGAGCCACAAGGGAAAAGTCTCTTTCTTTCTTTCTTTCTTTCTTTCTTTCTTTCTTTCTTTCTTTCTTTCTTTCACTCACCTCTGGGTGTGTTTGGTGATCTTTACAACTGGTTCCAGAAGAAATTAAGTCTGAATCCCAACTCTGATTTCAGATCTAAGTGTAACCTTGGATTGATTATGTAACCCGTTATCTTGTATGTTTGGATGATAACAATAAAATTGTGAGAACTGAAAGAAAGAATTCACGTAAAATACTCACCACAAAGCTTTACACAAAATAAACAATAGATGCTAGCTTTTATTGCTATTATAATCAGTAGTATAATTTGTTCCCTAAAAGCCATAAGCCTTCATTTCTAATAATAATGTGTAAGAACTAATCTAGCCCTTATCTGCATTTTCCAAAGTTAAAAAGGATTGCCATATTCTTCAATTTATAGAAATTATTTATTGACTGTATGTGGATTCCTCAATAAATTTCAGCACCATGCACAAACTCAATTCTGTCCTCTTGCTCTAGTCCCATGTTCTTCCATGGCATGGTAAATTTTAGCCAAATTCAATATATCAGAATAAATCTTGACTGGGTTATCTTTCTTTTCTGATTGACCACTATGGTAGGCTATGTAATTGACCCTAAACATTTTGACATCTGATTTCCCATAAATTACAAATATGCTACTTTACATGGTAAATAAGAAATGTGCAAATATGAATAGAAATTTTATGATAGCAAAGTTATCTTGGACAATCCAGGTGCCCAATGTGATACAATGTATCACAAGTGTCTTTCAAAGGGTATAAGAAGAAGGCTTGATTATAGAAGAGCAAAAGGCATGTAGAGGAATACTATGTAGTAACAGAAGAAATATAATTACACTGACATCTATAATCCCAAATAGATTTAAAATATAAAAGATAAATCTGTACCAGTAAGAAATATACTGGAAGTATAGCAAAATACTTCAGAGCATTTAAACTATAAATACTCAAAATATAATCCTATTAACACATAAAAGTATAACTAAATAAGTATCCCAACACTGTGTTGAAAGAAAATATATTAAATACAGCTAAAGGTATGTCTCAGTAAGACTAAAATTATGTTTGAGGATGGCAGATAAAAAATTGTCAATATAATAAACTAATTAAAATACCTTACATGAAACCAACAGCATGACATGAAGAGAAATAGCAATTTCTTGTGCCTATAGCTAAAAATAATAAAATAATACTAATAAACTGAACATTATTACTGAGTAGCTAAAGAACATAGTACTCCACTATTTATAACCAGAAACTTAGCATAAATTTAGTGATTTTTATAAAATGATCAGCTGTTAAAATATATTTTCTTAGACAGATATGGAGAATAGAAGGATATATATAGTTTAAATTAGTAAATATGTTAATATTTAAATATATTATTACAAGTTAGATGCATATGTATTAACATTGGTTTGTTGTGCATATTGAATATAACTAACAAAGTAAATTTCTAGGGCATTAGCCTCCTTATAAATAGTTGTTATTAGAATGGTGTGATAGAATTTTTAAAAGCTTTTCAAAAACTTAGAGTTAGGTATTCCAAGGTATGAAGAAGAACAACATAGAGTAAAACCAAAATCTTTTAGAAAATTTCATAGGAAGAAATAGTATATTTGCCTGGAGAAAAATCTATAAGTTTATATGACATCAGTGTTAAACTTTCAAGAGTTAAGAAATGTATATGGAAAAAAGGAAAGATGAAACTGTAAAAGGTATCTTTAAAAGTTTGTGGGAACTTGGATATAATAAATTCTAAGTCATAAACTGACTAATCTGTCTAGAATTGTTTTACTCTTGGAATCAGAGAGAATTGGTAATTGACTTCTCAAAATATTCTGTAATTCTCTGAAAACATTTTCACATGTTCTCATCAAAGCAATAGAACTTCCACACAAAAATTTTATGTATTAATATTGTGAGCTCAATTTAAGTTAAACTCCCTCTTACAATCTCTTAAAATAGACGTGATTGCCCCTTTCAAATATAAAGACCAATTTTCTTTTCACTCTTACAATTTCTCATGTTCTACTTAATATTATCTATTTTTGTGGCTTTCTAAGATTCATGTTTAGTAGCTGATCTTTTCAGTTATTACATAATTTTGACTGTATTCATTTCCTGTTGCCAAAGATCTATTATTTGTTTCTGATTTTTACAATTATGTAGCCAACTATTTTCATCATAAATCCTATTTCAGTGATTTTCCCTTTTATACTAAGAAATAAATTTTACAATTATTTGCCAATATTATCAACCAGGGATATATTAATTGTAAATTTAAGACCCAATCTTTTAAAAATGACTTTTAATTTAATGATCTAATGGATGTAGGTTTGCTGTATATTCAGTCTAGAGAGTCAATCCATTACTAGTTGCTTATCAAATTTAAGTTGTTTTGGACTGGAATATTGACTCAAAGATAATTGCTTTATATTGGACAATAATTTACATATGTTATGTTAGCATAAAGAAATACAAGTAATTACCTATTAAATGTACTTTGAAATTAAAGAGGAAGTGTTCATTTCTCCTGTTCCTATTCTGGCAGAGGTGGAACTAAATACCAGTGTTATTCATTTTCTTATAAATACAACTGTTTAATGTATTTCCCTTCATCTGAATATAAATTTCAAATATACTTTATTTGTCACTTTATTAAATGGTCTAAGTCTGTTGTTCACATGTCTCTTTGGCATGTCAATCAACTTGCATTACTGTAAATTTATGCCATATTTATTCCACTTTGATTTTTGTGATCTTGCTTTTTGAGGTAAATTGACACCATTTGTTGATTATTTGGCTTATTTTACTAGTTACAACTTGAAAAACTATTTTTTATGCTCAGCTGAGAATATATTTTGTTGATTTTAGAGAGAGAGGAAAGGAGAGAGAGAAAGAAACCTTGATGTGTAAGAGAAACATTGATTGATTTTCATCAATGTTTTGATGAAAACAATTTATGAAAGATTTATTTTCATGTTATTGAGAAACAGAAATGTTAAAAACTGATTACCAAAACCAATTTTATATCAAGATACACTTATTTTGTCTTAAGAATTATAGTGTTCTAAGAGAAACAGAATTTGATAACAACATAATTGGTAAGAGCTCTGTCACTTTTGAAACCTGAATAAAGTAATCTAACTTTAAAGCTGACGAGGTTGTAGGAGGAGAGATCGTTTAAAATGCCTATTCACAGGGACTTAACACTATGGCAGAGTAGGTGGAAATTGAGTGCACTGGCACCTGCCCCCAGTCCAGATTTTCAGCTGAACTTCCAACAATTAACCTAAACAATCAACTGAATTTTTGCTGATATGAAGGTTTAAAGCCAAGGACTAGGAGTATAGAAGATGCTTCATACAGTCTGGTAAGAGGGAGTTGTAAGTAGAAAGGGAAACACCCCTTGTGTGGCTCCTATCATACCTGAGAGACTGGACAGAAATTGCACCTTCAGAGCTCCCTTCCTGCTCAGTGCCAGGGACCTTAGTTCCATGCGGGGATCCTTAACCCACATCAGCAGAGGTGGGAACAGGAGATGGTGTGCTGTCTTTGGGGGGACACTTGGGGGTATCCAAGGAGACTGTGACATGCAGACTGAACACTCACAGCACGCAGCACTTCCATTATTGCAGCACCACCCTGGAGAGCTCAGGGTAGGGGCTCAGAATGCTAAAGGAGCCAGGTTGACACACCCAGGTCTTTCAGAAGCACCTACAGGCTGCAGCCACCAATGACTCTGAGTGATACTTTGTTCATTTAGGAGGTTTTATGAAGAGACCCAGACAATGACTCACTTGTACAGTATAGGTGCTGCAAAGAGACTAAGAGGAATTGTAACATAGATGGACAAGGACCCTATGTGCAGCCGCTCTGACAGCTGAGACATCAGATTGAAATTGCAGCAGCAAAGCTTCCTCCCCTTAGCATTGTGGGGCCATAATCATACCCAACAATCCCCAACTCAGAGCAATAGAAATGGAAAAAGGAGACTGCGGAGTCTCTGGTGGTAGAAAGCAGCATGGTTCCACAAAGCCTGTGAAAATCAGAGATCGGAAACACGGTACAAAATACTTCTATGGTTTGGTGCCAGCCTGAAGATTTCACTATATGAGCTTGGACTACAGGAGAAACCATGATGCTGCAATAGGGCCTCAGAGGGGAGCAGACTGTGGTGGCAAAAAGGGAATCTCTGACTGCTAGGGGAGTGCAGGGTGGAGACCAAAACAAAGAACTTACTAAGGGTCTTGGGAAATAGAAACAAATGCCCCCTTCTCAGGCATAGAGTAATGCCCACTGCCCCCCTTGTGAGCCACCCTCGCTGCTGCTACTGTAGAGGGGAAGTTAGCAGAGCTAGAAATTTTTGTCATTGTTGTTTGTCTCCCATTCTGAACTTGTCTCAGCCACACCAAGCCATACTGGGTCTTCAGGTCATCTCCCATCGAGACCAGACAGGTACAGAGATCCAAATTTGCACATTGCAGGGGTTTCATGCCCCATGTGGCTTGGTTTGCAGGCAAGCCAGGTGCTAGGTGGGGCAGAGAGATCTGGACTGTCTCTCCTGGGAGATCTGCTGGCTGGGAGTTAGGTGAGAATTGAGTTTCTGAGATACTTTGCAGGGAGGGAAATCCAGTATCAGCCCACACCACCCTGGAAAGGAAAAGGATCATCTGCTCTTCTCCTACATGGTTGCAGGCACCACCCACAATAAGGACATTCTGTAGAACAGCCCTACCAGGTCCCATATTCCCTCTCTTTTACACAAATTGACCCCTCATATGCACAAGCAAGTCCAGTAAACACAGATACAAGCAATGAACAGGGAATTACAATGATAGCTACATATAGATAGCCTGGGATGGGTCACACACAAAGTCTGAAAGCAACCTGTATCTGAACCCCATCTAACTGGACCCAGAACCAACCAAATCAGTGGTAGACTACAACCCACACCAAAGCTTGAACCAAGCGGCCACAAAACCAGTACACTCAAAGGGGGATTCTTGCAGGCTCCAGACCCTACTGGGAATAATGCCTAATCAAGGGGTGGCAACTACATAGCATTCACAGCATTCCACACACAGAGGTCATGGGTTACTCTAACAGTCTCCCAGCCTAAAGGGATAACTCTACCCATGAAAAAGCCACCAGCATTTAAGACACAACTACAACAAAGGGAGGATGGAACCCATAAGAAATACTCCTGGACCATGGAGTTCAAGTGTTCCAAAGGATTGCACAACTGACCATAGCAAGACAGCTTTATCATAAAAAAAAATCAAAGCAGGTTCAGGAGACATAGCACACCTATCTAATACACAGAGATCAAATGAGATTACAGAGAAAAATGTCCAACCTAAAGAACAACAGAAATCCCCACAAACAAATAATTAAAAGATACACATGAAAGGAAGCAGCACAATTACCAGATCCAGAGTTTAAGATAATGATTATAAAGATGATCAAAGACCTTAGGGGAGGAAAAGATGATCTTGGTGAGAACTTAAATAAAGAAATAATAAGCATTAAAAAGGATATAGAGAACATAAACAAGATCAATCAGAAATGAAGATTACAATATCTGAAATGAAGAATTGTCTTGATGTTGTATAATGTTCTCCAGGTCCATCCATGCTGTCATAACATTATGCTAAGTGAAATAAGCCAGTCAGAGAAAGACAAATAGTGTATGATTTCATTCATATGTGAAATCTAGTGAACAAACTGAACTAACAAGAAAAATAGAGGTAGACTAATAGATAGAAAGCAGGATAATAGCTGCTATGGGGAGGTAGAGTTAGGGAGTAGAGGATCAAGAAAAAAAAAGGACTCATGGACATGGACAACAGTGTAGTGATTGTAGGGAGTCAAGGGTAAGTGGTAGAAGAGAGTATAAGGGGAACAAATGGGAGAAACACAATAAAAATAGAAAAAATAATTATTTTGAAGGACTCAACAGTAGGTTAGATAAAGCAGAAGTTGAATCAGCCAATTAGAGGATAACAGAATCAACCCAAAGAAAAAATAAAAAAGAAAAGAGACTTAAGAATAACAAGGAAAATCTAACGGAGCTTTGGGATAACATCAAGCATAACATCCGCATTATAGGAGTGCTAGAAGGAGATAAGTGTGAGAGGGAAAGGGAACATATTTGAAGACATAATGACAGAAAACTTTCCTAACCTGGTGAAGGAAAAGGGCACACAGGCTCAAGAATGGAAGAAAGTCCAAATCAAGATGAAGCCAAAGAGACCCATACCAAGACACAACATAATTAAAATGATAAAGCTTGAAGACTAAGAGATAATTTTTTAAGACAACAAGAGAGAAACAGTTACATACAAGGGAGCTCCCATTAAAGTCTCAGCTGATTTCTCAACAGAAACACTGCAGACAAGAAAAGATTTGCAGGAAATATATTAGAGTGGTAAGAACATAGACCATAGATTGCTTTACCCAGCAAGGCTATCATTGAAAATTGAAGGCCAAATAAAGAGTTTCCCAGACAAAGAAAGTTTAAAGGAAACATTAAATAAAGAAGAAGAATTTAATCTTCATTAAGAAGAAGAAATAGGGAGAAGAACATAAGTACAGTATTAAAAGTGGTCATAAATAAGTACCTGTCTACTATAACTTTAAATGTAAATGGATTAAATATCCTAATAAAAAGATGTAGGGTAGGTAAATAGATAAGAAAACACTATATATATATATATATATATATACACACACACACACACACACACACACACACACACACACACAAGAGACCCACCTCAGAGCAAAAGATTTCTACAGGTTGAGAAAAAAGGGATAGAAAAATATATATTTTATGCCATGGCTAGAATGGCTCAGCAGATTGAGTGCCATCCTGCAAACCAAAGAGTCACTGGTTTAATTTTCAGTGAGGACACATCCAGGGTTGCAGGCCAGGTCAGGGGTGCATGAGAGGCAACCACACATTGATGTTTCTGTCCCTCTCTTTCTCTATGCCTTCTCTTTACAGACATAAATAAATAAATAAATCTTTTTAAGAAGAAAAAAATATTCTGTGCAAATGGAAATGAAAAACCTAGGGCAGCAATACTTATATATGACAAATTAATCTTGAAAACAAAGTGTATACAAAGAGGCAAAGAAGATCACTGCATTGTACTAAAGGGATCAATCCAGCAAGAGGACATAACCCTTGTAAATATATGTGCACCCTATACAGATAAACCTAAATAAAGAAAACCTTAGTTGAATTTTAGGAAGATATCGACAACAATACTGTCATAATAGGGGATTTTAACACACCACTGTCAACAATGGATGGATCTTCCAAACAAAAAATGAACAAAAATAGTGACATTAAATGACACACTACATCAAATAGATTTAATTGATACTTAAGGAACATTTAACCCCAAAGAAAGAAAATATACATTCTTCTCAAATGCACATGAATCAGTCTCAAAGAGAGGTTGCATGTTAGATCACAATATGAGTTTTAACAAATTTAATAAATTGAAATCATATCAAGCATTTTCTCAAATCATAATGACATGAATGTAGAAATCAACCTCAATAAAAAGGCTCAAAATCACTCAAATACTTGGCAGCTAAACAGCATGATATTAAATAAAGAATGGGTAACAAATGAGATCAGGAAGGACATCAAAAAATAACTGGAAACAAAAGAAGTACACACAACAACCCAAAACATATGGGGCACAACAAAAGCAGTCCTGAGAATGAAGTTCAAAGCATTGCAGACCTACCCCAAGAAGCAAGGGGAATCTCAAATAATCTAACACTACACTGAAACAACTAGAAGAACAAAAACAAAGTCCAAAGCAAGTAGAAGGAAAAGTATAATCAAGATCATGGCAGAAATCAATGATATAGAAACTAAAAAAAAATAAATAAATAAATACAAAGGATCAATGAAACCATAAACTGGTTCTTTGAATACTCATCAATTAAAAAAAGAGAGAGGATCCAAATAAATAAAATCAGAAACAAAAGAGGCAAAATAACAACAGATATCATGAAAATAAAAGGGATTGTAAGAAATTACTATGAACCATTATATATCAAGAAATTGACACATGACAATTGACAAATTTCTAGAAAAATATCTTCCAAAACTGAAACAGGAAGAAGCAGAAAATCTGAATAGACAGATTATAATGCATGAAATCAAAGCAGTAATAAAAAAAAAAAACTCCCAGTACACAAAAACCTTGGACCAGATGGTATCACAGGGGAAAGAAGAGCTAAAATATCCTTCTCAAAATATTCCAAAGAATTAAGGAGTAAGAAAGACTTCCAAGCTCTTTGAGGCCAGTGCTATCTTAATTCTAAAACAAAGTAAAGATACAATAAAGAAAGAAAATTATAGGTCAATATCCTTGATAAATATAGATGCTAAAATCCTCAACAAAAGATTAGTCAGCTGGGTCCAGCCATACATCAAAAAGATCATACACCATGATTAAGTGGAATTTATCTCAAGGATTCAAGGTTGATACAATATTCACAATCCAGAAATGCAATACATCACAAAACAAAATGAAAGACAAAAAATTGCATGATCATCTCAACAGATGCAGAAAAAGCTTTCAATAAAATCCAGTAACCATTTAAAACTAAAAAAAAAAAAAAACAACAACAATTAGCAAAGTGGGAATGCAGAGATCACACCTCAACATATATGAAAAACCTACAGCCAATACTAAATGTATCCCCTTTAAGATCAGAAACAAGACAAGAAGGCTCACTTTTACCACGCTTATTCAACACAGTTCTCATAGTCTTACCCACAGCAATCAAACAAGAAGAAAAAACAAAAGACATCTACATTGGAAAAGAGGAGGTAAAGCTATCATTATTTGCAGATGACATGATATTTTACATAGAAAACCCTTAAGACTGCACCAAAGTATATTAGACCTAATAAATAAATTTGATAAAGTAGGATACAAAATTAATAGCCAGAAATTGGTGGCATTTTTATATACCAATAACAAGCGATCACAAAGAGAAACTAAGAAAACAATCACATTTACTGTTGCAACAAACAAAAATTAAGGTACCCAGGAACAAATTTAACCAACGGGTAAATACCTGTACTCAGAAAACTGTGGGCCACTGAGGAAAGAAATCGAGACTGATACAAATAAGTGAAAACATATACTGTCTAATCATGGATCCAAAGAATTAACATCCAAAGAATTAATTGGACATTTTAATTGTCCAATTAAAATGGACAATTTAACATTAAAATGTCCATTCTGTCTAAAACAATCTATACATTCAACACAATTACTATTAAAACACTAATGGCAAATTTCAGAAAACTAGAAGAAATATTCCAATATTTATATGAAACAAAAAAGATTGTGAATAGCTTCAACAATCTTGTAAAAGAAGAACAAAGCTGGAGCTACCACAGCTCCTAATATCAAAATATACCACATGGCCACTGTAATAAAAACAATATAGAAATGTCTTAAGAACAGATATATAAATCAAATAGAACAGAAAGCCCAGAAATAAATCCATGCCTGTATGATCAATTAATATTTGACAAAAGTGTTAAGAACATACAATTGAGCAAACACACTATCTTCAATAAGTATTGTTGGGAAAACTGGACTGGTACATGCAAAATAATGAACATAGACCACTAACTTACACCATACACAAAAATAAACTAAAAAATGGATAAAAGACTTAAATATAAGCTGTGAAACCATACAAATCCTAGAATAAGACATAGGCAGTAAAATCTCAGAAATTCCGCTTAGCAATACTTTTGCCACTATGTCTCCTAAAGCATGGGATATAAAAAAGAAAATAAGCAAATGAGATTACATCAAATTACAAAGCTTCTGCACAAATAAAGAAACCATCAGCAAGAGGAATAGGGAACCCACTGTATGGGAGAACATTTTAACAAATGATACATCTGAATGATACATTTGTATCATTCTCCAAAATACATAAAGAACTAATACAACTCAACACCAGAAAGACAAACATCCCAATTAAGAAAGGGGTAAAAGATCTGAATAGATACTTTTCTAAAGAGGATTTACAGAGGGCCCATAGATATGCGAGTAAAGTCCTCAATGTCAGTAAACATCAGAGAAATGCAAATTAAAACATCAATGAGTTATCACCTTACACCTGTAAGAATAGCTATCATCAGTAAATCAACAAACAACAGTGTTGGCAAGGATGTGGAGAAAAGGTAACCTAAGTGCACTGTTGGTGGGAATGCAGCCTGGTACAGCCTCTGTGAAAAACAATATGGAGTATCCTTAAAAATTTTAAAAGGGAATTCCCTTTTAATCCCGTGATTCCACTTTTGGAAACATATCCTAAGGATTCAAAAATGCCAATACAAAAAATATATGTACCCCAATGTTTATCAAAGTGCCATTTACAGTAGCCAAGTTTTGGAAACAGCCTTAGTGCCCCTCAATAAATGAGTGGATAAAAAAGTTGTGGTACATTTACACAATAGAATACTAAGCAGCAGTAAAAAAGAAGGAATTCTTACATTTTGCAACAGCCTGGATAGACCTGGGCAACATTACACTATGTGAATTAAGCTTGTCAGTGAAAAATATATAGTACATGATCTCATTTATGTGTGGAGTGTAAGAGTACAATGAACTAATGAATAAAATAGAAACAGAAGCTTAGTGACATGAAAGAGACTGACAGCTACTGGAAAGGAGGGAACGGCCAACAAGATGAAAGATGGTAAATGCATTAACCAAAGAACATTTATGCAAAACCAGAGGACACAGACAACAATATGGGGATTGACTTAGCTAGGGGAGAGGGTGGGGCTAGGTAGAGGTGGGGAAAGACAGAATGAGAGGGAACAACTGTAACAGCATAAACAATAAAACTAATAGAATTAAAAAATTAAAAAGTGCATATTCATATGTTCTAATTCCACTACTCCCAAACTGCAAGAAAAAATAATTGTTGAATATTTAAATATTTATTATTAAACTTATTTCATAACAGTGGAAAATTTGTTTTTTTAATATCTGAAATAAATTCCAATGAAAGATGCCATGTATCTATTTTCTATACATCCAAATCTCAGGATGGTAATCATTATTAGAGAAATTTGGTGAAGAAGGAAAGAGTATTTCATGGGTGAGAGGAGGCTATGAGAAATGGTAACATCAGTAGAGGAATTGACAGGGTAAGTATAAATAATTTTGACATATGGTTCCTTGCAAGGAAATGACAGTGCTAATTACCTGTGCTTAATTCTTTATCAGCAGTCTCTTTGAACCCTCAGAGATCCTCAGTGACCTCATGGCTACAGTTCCTGACCTTCAGTATAAAAAACATTGAATGAAAATAAGCAAAAATTGCTCAAAGCTATGTTATTTCTGAACTACAAAATGGCTTACAAAGTTAAAAATAGAAATCTGAATACATGTGTCTACACTTACATGAATGAAAGCACTGATCCTCTCAGATGTAGCATCTCTATTTAAAGTAGATAGAGAAACATAATCAGGATAAGGTCAACTAAATAACACTGCAGTCCTCCTAGAAAAGATATTTTTCAATACATAAGCTATTTCTATTTTTAAAGGGCACTTTTTACCATTGACATAATAATGACTATATTTAGAATTATGTGGAATCTGTATGAACCATAATTTTCTTTCAACTATTAACCTGAACTTTCACTTTAAATTTAATTTAAACACATGCCTCAAGGGAGCAAAAGACTATCCATTTTTGTTCTGAATGTGCCAAAAAAAGACAAATGATAATGATGATGGTTTATGTACCAGATGTGTAGTTATTAAGTTGCAATCTTTGACTAAAAACATTTTTCTTGTAATTTTAAAGAAGTATCTACCAGACAAATATATTTTTGTTAAATTTGTGCTTAAGATATAGGTACCAAAGTGGATTTGGGAGAGATAGAAGTGATTTTAATTGGTAGATTAGTTCACATTAGGCAGATGATACTTCTAGACATTTTAATATGTAGACATATTTATTCAAATAAATCTGGAACAAGAGGAAGTAAGCATTAGTATGGAGTTTTTTCTTAGATAATTATCTGTGTATTAGGGATCACCATTTTATTTTGTATTTTACATCATTGTTTAATTATAATTCAACTAAGTTGCGTGGAATTATTCAAATAAATTCTGAAATATAAAATGAAATAGAAACACTGGCATAAAATTTTTCTTAGATAATAATCTGTGTATTAAAATTAACTTTTATATTTTATCATTTAACATTATTTATTTAATTATATTACAACTAGATTATGTGAAAGGACCCTGGTTGAAACATGTTTAGATAGCCCTCTAATGTGCTAGATCATAGAATGAGCTGAAAACCTAGATTATTTTATTTCACTAATTCATTCATCAGTGATTCATTGAATAAGAATTTAGTGTTTGCTTACATAAAACCAAATGAGGTATTATACAAACATGGTTATAATTTCAGTAAAGATAATTAAACAGAGGACTTAAAATTAATACCTCCTATATA
This sequence comes from Anoura caudifer, assembly GCA_004027475.1. Lineage (NCBI taxonomy): Eukaryota > Metazoa > Chordata > Mammalia > Chiroptera > Phyllostomidae > Anoura > Anoura caudifer. The sequence continues at coordinate 29,836 of PVKU01009576.1, read as the reverse complement.
TACAATTTCTACTTTCCTACCCATTTTTGAATTTATAATAATAAATATCTCCAGTCTTTTAACACCTAAAGTAACTATTTTGTAAATATAAAAATAATTTATTGAATCATATTAAAACATTAGCAAAGAAGATATTTTATTTTTTAAAATAATCATCTTAGGAGACTACATGCTTATTCCATGATTAACCCTATATCTATAATATTCAGGAGTAGAATATTTCTACATATTCTTTCTTTTCTTTTTTAAAATATATGTTATTGATTATACTATTACAGTTGTCCCAGTTTTCCCTCCCTTTTATTCTCCTCCAGAATGTACCTCCTTCCCACCATCATTCCCCCAACTTAGTTCACCTCCATGGGTCATATCTATTAGTTCTTTGGCTTCTCCATTTCCCATATTATTCTTAATCTCCCCCTGTCTATTTTGTACCTACCATTTATCCTTCTTGTTCCCTGTACCTTTTCACTCATTCTTCCCACCCCTGCTGACAACCCTCTATGTGATCTCCATTTCTGTGCTTCTGTTCCTGTTCTAAAGTTTGTTAGTTCATTTTTGTGTGTGTGTGTTTTTAAGTTTGATTTTCATAGTTGTGTGTGTTGTCATTTTACTGTTCATATTTTTTATCTTCTTTTTCTTAGATAAACCCTTTTAAATTTCATATAATAAGGGCCGGGTGATGATGAACTCCTTCAACTTGATCTTATCTGGGAAGCACTTTATGACCCTTATGTTCTAAATGATAGCTTTTCTAAATAGATTAATCTTGGATGTAGGTCTTTACCTTTCATGACTTTGAATACTTCTTTCTAGCCCCTTCTTGCCTGCAAAGTTTCTTCTGAGAAATCAAATGATAGTAGTATGGGAACTCCTTTGTAGGTGACTCTGCCTTTATCCCTTGCTACTTCTAGAATTCTCTCCATCATTTTAATCTTGGCTAATGTAATTATGATGTGCCTTGGTGTGTTCCTCCTTGGGCCACCTTCTTTGGGACTCTCTGAGCTTCCTGGACTTCCTGGAAGTTTATTTCCTTTGCTAGATTGGGGGAGTTCTCTTTCATTATTTTTTCAAATAAGTTTTCAATTTCTTGCTCTTTTTCTTCTCCTACCAGCACTCCTATGATTTGGACATTGGAATGTTTAAAGTTGTCCCAGAGATTCCTAAACCTCTCCTCATTGTTTTGAGCTCTTCTTTCTTCATTCTGTTCTCGTTGGAAGTTTAATTCTTCCTTCTGCTCCAAATTGTTGATTTGAGTCCCAGTTCCATTCCCTTCACTGTTGGTTCCCTGTACATTTCTCTTAATTTCACTTTTCGTAGCCTTCACTTTTTCCTCTATTTTGTGACCATACCCAACTATTTCTGTGAACATCCTAATTGCCGGTGTTTTGAACTTTGTATCTGATAGGTTGGCTATCTGTTCATCACATAGTTGTATTTTTTCTGGAGCTTTCATCTGTTATTTTACTTGGGCCACCTTTCTGTCTTGGCATGCCTGTTAGATAGTAAGGAGCAGAGCTTTATGTATTTGCATGGTGTGGCAACCCACCTCACTGTGTTGTAAAGCTGTATGTGGGGGAGGGGGTCTGGGAGGGACGGATACCACCTGTTCAGCTCTCTGCTGGCTTTCAGTCACTTTCTCCACTACCCAGAAGCAAATTGGGCCCTCCTGGTACTAATTCCTGAGTGGGTGGTTTTATGTACTTTCTAGGACCCTATGGTTCTCTCCAATGAACTCTCCTATGAGGGTGTGAGTATCTCCTGCCACCTCAACCCTCACAGATTTTTTCAATCAGAGGTTTTTGAGGCTTTATTTTCCTAGGGCACTGGAACCCTAAGATGCACAGTCTGTCCCACTTTCCAGTTGTTCCTCCCACTTTATCCAAACACAGATGTGGAATAGCCCATTCTGCCAGCCGCCAGCCATCTTGCCAGCCCTGGTCTTCTAGCCACCTCCTTGCTGCAAGTCCTCTCCACCCCAGTTGCCTGTGTCCACCCCTCCTACCAGTCTGGATGAATGTTTCTTCTTTAACTCCTTGGTTGTTGGACTTTCATACAATTTGATTTTCTGGCTGTTCTTGGTGTTTTTTGTTTTTTAAATTTGTTGTTGTCATTTTGGTTGTGTGAGGAGGCAAAGTGTATCTACCTATGCCTCCATCTTGGCCAAAAGTCAGAATATTCCTACATATTCTAACTGGAATCATTATCCAAACAGATCAGTTGCTACTGTGCCACCTGTAGTACCAGAAAATGCCACCATGCTCAATGTCTCATCCACCAGGTGGCTTTGATCAGTCTCACTGCAGAAGAAATCCAGCCTCTGGGACTTTGGGCCCACACTTGTCTTCACCACACTCAGAAGGGCCAGGACCCAGAGCTGTCATGCCATTACCCTGGCATTCAAGGGTCCATTAGCCAATGTAGTCTCTTTTCCCATCAGCCAGCAATTGGTGCTATAATTTGGTCTGTGTTGCTGCTGAAGGGAGAAGAGCACCAGTGCCTCAAGCCTTTGATAAGCTTTGATTACATGTCCTTGTTCTTGGATGAGAGAAAGCTTTGTTTTACTCTAGCCAATCCCTTCCTGGATCTTCTCAGGGCTATGCTGGTGCTTCTCCTTATCCAAACGCTTTCCTGGATCTTGTAGGGATTTGTGCCCTTGTCCTATACAATCCTTTTCCCAGATTTTTCCTAGGTTTGTATCTTCCCCTGTATGGTCACCATTTGGCTCCCACTGTGCATGTCTCAGCCAAGGAATTTCCTCCCCTCTGGAGAGATTGAAGTCTTCTTTACTGCCTACTTGGGAATTGAGGATAAGTGTTTACTGGGCATGTCTGTAAAGTCTGTTTCCAGGGAATATGTCTGTTCCCTGACATGGCTGTGAAGCTGCCCCTTCTTAGTTAATTCAACTTACTTAGATTTGGGGCTCCCTTCTATTTTGCTAATGCCTAACTAGCTGCCTTCTATAACATGTTCAGCATCCAAAATAAAGTCTCCTCCCATTACCACTTATCCCCACTTTACCCTTTTTTACCTCATCCAACCCTCCTTTACCTCTGAGAATCACCATACTGTTGACCGTGTGTATGAAAGTATTTGTGTGTGCATGTGTATGTATATACAAATTTTACACATATATTATATTACTATATTATTAATACAATAAGTTATACATCTATGTATAATTCATTATAATACATATCATATAATATACAATATATAATACATCTAATAATTATATTGCTTTGAAGTATATTTTATTGATTATCATTATAATATAGCATTACTATATATAAGTTATATATGCATGTATGATATAATGAGTATATAATATATAATAATATATTATGATAATACATTATTATATAACGTATATAATTTATATACTATATATGTGCTATATTTATATAATATGTTATATATAAAGAAATATTTATATACTATATATTATATGTAAATAAATATATTTATATATGAATGTGCATTTATAGATTTATATATATAAAATTTGGTTGTAAAAAATAAGGAAATCTTACCTTTTGTGATTGTGTGGGTGGACCTGAAGAATATTATGCTAAGTGAAATAAACCAGTCAGAGAAAGACAAATACTGTATGATTTCACTTATATGAGGAATTTAATTAGAAAAATAAACTGACAAACAAAATAGAAACAGACTCATAGATACAGAGAACACACTGAAAGCTTTCAGTAAAAGCGGAGGGGAATTAAAGGTCTGAGGGAAAAAGGTAAAGGAATTAGCAAAAAACAAAAACCTCATAGAATTTTTTCTTAATAAAACAAAATAATATTTCACCTCTACATTTCAAACCAAGTCTCACCTCCTCAATATATATATATTTTTTTAGTGTTCCAGCTCGGAGGAAATTATATAGAATTATATTCACTGCACCACTCAAGCAACATGTTAACGTGCACTGCCTAGAAAGAGTGTACCTCTTAATGGAGTTTCTTATTTCTTGCTTTGGATTGTAAATATCTAGAAGCCAAACAGAACTTTATTTGGCCTCTGAGAATCCTAGCAGATATAACATTATATATAAAAATAGTAGGTTGGTCAACAAATTTACCTGAATGTATATGAAAAATAAAATTATTCATTAGACTTAAATTGTACAATGATTCCAGGATTCAATGGGAATGATTAATTCTAGCCCTGGCTGGTGTAACTCAGTGGATTCAGTACTGGCTACAATCCAAAGGATTGCCAGTTTGATTTCCACTCAGGGCACATGTCTGAGCTATGGGCCAGGTCCCCAATATAGGGTGCATGAAAGGCAACCACACATTGATGTTTCTCTCCCTCTCTTTCTCCTTCTCTTCCCCTCTCTCTAAAACTAGGGGGGGAGTGGAAATGGGAGGGAGGTGGGAAGGGCTGGGGTGGTGGGTTGGGTTGGGAGTAAAAGACAGAAAACTGTACAAGATCAATAAAAATAAAATTTAAAAATAAAATTTATAAATAAATAAATAAATAAATAAATAAATAAATAAAATCTTGAAGAATTTTAAAGCTATAATAAAAAAAGAAAAAAAAATTTTCCAAATCTTAGAAGTAGAAAACTGACTAAATCAGGCATGTCACAACTAGACCCTAAGCAGGGGCATATGAGTAAAGTTTTTACCTTTTATATTTATATTCCCAGAACCAGTGCAATATGTAGCATATAGTTAACTTATAATAAATGTTTGTGGTTTGAATAAATAAATACATTAATTAAGAAAGAAAATAGCAACAAATCAAAGTCTCCTTTATGTCTCCAAATTCTACTTTCCTTTCCCCACTTACCCACAGTGAAATATGCAGATCCAGTATCATAGAAATGTACACATGAAAACTATGTGATCTTTTAAATCAATGCCACCCCAATAAATTCAATTAAAATTTTAAAAAGTTACTTTTAGTCAATACCCAATTGAAATTTTATTTGCCTTTTCTGACTCTGTGGAAACCCATGGTTAATCATTTTTTGCAACACAGTACCAAGGAACTCTATTTATAGCTCTTATTTTATTTATCTTCATGCATTGCAATTATATGTTTTAATGATAGAGTTTCTTACCAGAAAAATATTTTCTTAGATTATAGTTTCTTGAAACTAAGTAAGTGTTGAATGAACTAACTATCTGTACATATATATAAATGAATGATAGAAAATGTAGTTGATTATAGAACGTCAATATAAAATGTTTGTATGTAACCTATAGAAATATCTGAAATTAAATATAAGAGGTATACTCAGTGCAAAGTAAACTTCAGTAAAACTGTATTATTAGGAAAGAATGACCATATAATTTGTTTTTCAGATCAAGAGAAGTTTAAAAGTGAAAAAATGAGCTATAAATAGTTATGATGGTATATTAGCATAATGTCATTCTATGTTTGGAAGACTGGATAAACATTGATAATAGAAGAATATTTTATTATTTTATTTCTTTATTTTTAGAGAGAGGGGAAGGGAAGGAGAAAGAGAGGGAGAGAAACATCAATGTGTGGTTGCCTCTCACATGGCTTCCACTGGAGACCTGGCCCGCAACCCAGGCATATGCCCTGACTGGGAATTGAACCTTGATCCTTTGGTTCACAGCCCATGTTCAATCCACTGAGCTACACCAGCCAGAGCTGATAATAGAAGAATATTTTGAAGCAGGCCTTAGGGAAGGCTATGTGGCAAAACAATCTTATTTATCTTATTTCCCTGTACTCATTCTGTTACAGAGAAAATTCCATTTAAATTTCACCCACCTAAAGTAAGACTTGGCTCTTATGAACTATCAGTCAACAAGTTTAGCCCAAATACCACAAGTTGGATATAAACAAACAAAAATGAGCTTATATACAAATCCAGCTCTCATAGCCAAGTAAATATGTTACTTTGAATGGGCATTCACGTATAGTGAATTATATTCCAATCTATACCATAAGCTTTTTCAGCTTTTTTCGCACAGTAGATTCTGGCACAATGCGTCTAAAACAGAAAGAACAACACTACTGCTCTTTTTATTTCTAAGAATTCCAAAACCTAGCTATAGAAAAATGGCTCTCTAACATCAGCCATATGAACATCATGCCCGACTCATTGATATATTGGTTCCATATTCAGTACTCAAGATTTAATTCTGGGTGTTACTCAGAGTTGTATAAACCCTTATTATCATCTTACTTCCTTCTTTATTGGAGTGATTATTTACTTTCATTCTTAACTAACACGTGTGTATACTGATGCTTTTGGGCTACCTCTTAAAGCTGTACCACTTTTAGAAAAATATGCACCTTCTTAGAGTTCATATTAACCTAGCCATCAAATAAGGAATTAATCTCTTTTCTTTCTTCTCTTTTCTATACTGGTTAGTGGCATCAAAAGTAACTTTCAAATGATCTTCAAGACTTTCAACTCTAATTTTCTAACTGTTTTGCAAATGCTAGTTTTCTACCTCCAACTCATGTTTAAAATATTTCCTTATCTCCACAGCAAAAGTAGAATTTAAATATATTTTACATAGCATGCAAAGACTTTCATAATCAAACTTTTGTTATTTATCTAGCTCATTTGCTGTAAATTCATTACAAAAAAAAACTTTATGGTATTACATTATCAGTCTCTTACTCATTTATGTGTACAACTGAGTCTGAGTTAGAGCATCCCTTTTTATATGTGGGGAATATTTGGATTTTCTCTTCTGTGAATTTTACTTTTCTGTCTTCTTTCATTTTTTTTAATTGGGTAGCTTACTTTATTCTTTCAAAATCTCTATTTATTATTAAATTTTACCTCTTGATAAATTACATTTATTTTTCCAAATCTATTGAGTGTCTATTGATTTAGTTTACAAGGTGTTTTTCTACACAAAGCTTTATTTTTAAAGAGTTGAGAATGCGACTATTTTATGACATCTTAATACTAAGTTGTGATTAAGAATTTTTTCCTTTTCTTGTTTTTTAATTTGTCCAAGGTTTCCTTATAGAATACCTATGGTTTTCATTTTTATTTTATAACCACTTAATTCATTTCAATCCATCCCCCTTTTGATAAAGTATGTTTCTAATTTCATTTTATGTTTCCTAAATAATAGCAAGTATTAAATTGTGCTATCACCATGCGCTGCATCATCTATCTTTTTCCTTATTAAATTAAAATATTAACTTCATCATATGTGAAATTCCTACATAAGTTAGGATCTCTATTCTAGATTTTATATTTAGTTTCATTGATCTAGATTAGATTTCCACTAGTTTTATTGTATGTATTAGATTTCAAAATTTATGTCCCTGTCACTATACCTAGCACAAAGTTTTTCTCATCTTTGTCTGGATTTCTTTTTTCACAGTTGGAGGAAGGTTCTGTTAGATTTTTCCCCTGAAGACCAGGTTTTGGTATAGAGAAGAATCTCAGTGCATTTCACAAAGATTAATCTTTCTCTCTCATTTTCAAGAGCTTTGATGAGATCTTTTCAGGATCCTTGTTATAAGAACCTAGTAGAAATCTGGATGGTGTGTTTCCACCAATACTTTAGCCACACAGGAGTTTCTCATTCTCATGAAAGCCCATATTTGGTCTTTGATAACTCTTCAAAAATATCATTAAATATTCTAGATTAAGGTTTTAGCAGCTTCTGCCTTAGGTAAGCATATCTCAGTTCTGTCTCTCCTCTTATGCCTTCTCTCTAGATTTAAGATGGCAGTTTCTATTCTCTGATAAATCCAAGAAGTCATTGATTTTCAGATTTTCTGTGCCAAACCAAAATGATAATTTTCACATTATTTATATGTCAGTTAAAACTGAAATTTTACTAATTTTTGACAAATATTTACCAAAATTCATTTTCAGTAAGTGTTTAAATTAAAACTATAGATTCCACATGCATACAAGAATTAAAGAATTAAATAAATGAGTGACAGATGACCACAACCGGATTTCTCAGTATTGGAGTAAGTCTTCACTTACATGCAAAAGAAGAATGCTAGAATAAATCAGGTGGAGATGGATTACAATAGAAGACATATGTATGAACTATTTAGTTTAATATAAATATGGATGGTAACACATATAAATATATAAATAAACATGTATATATACATGTTTGATATATACACATATTTTTCCTTGTTCTGTCACTGAGAGCAATGGAAGCCACCACATATCAATGAGCACAGCTGGCTCCAAAATCTTATTTTCTAAAATCATTGTCAAAATAGGAGCCAGGATCCTTACAAAAATGTTGAATTCTAGGACAGGGACAACAAATATTCATGATAAGCCTGGAGCATTTTGTAGTACCAGAAAATAAGAAAGTACAGCAAATAAAAAACAACAACAAACAAAAATGTATATATTGATTAAATTGTATCAACATGACACAGATGCCTAATCAAAGAACATTCCAAGTCCAGAGATTCAGCAATTTGAGCAATAGAATAAATAAATTAGAACAAAATAAACAAATTTGTGCAGAAGAGCTCCATATTTTTATAAAGTTGCCCTGTCCTCAGTGAAGGGGAATGTAACTCTATAGTCCTTAAACGTGGACTGCATTGAGTGACTCTTCCAGAGTACAGTATGGAAAGAGGGAAAAAAGACTAGCTCTACAATAGGAAACTTGGAGAAACACTACTTCAGCTGAATAGTTAAGTTCAACATCTACGGTGATGTCATCTTGATAATTAATATCCCTGATAGGTTGTGTAAACAATGGGACTTTACTTCTGTGGTGGTTTTCCTCCCAAGAACACAATACACCTCTCCCATTTGACATCAGACATATCCCATTTAAGGGACATTCTGCATAATACCAAATAAGTAGTTCTGAAAACACTTGTAGTCTCTCTCTCTCTCTCTCTCTCTCTCTCTCTCTCTCTCTCTCTCTCTCTCACACACACACACACACACACACACACACACAATGACTAAGAAACTATTACAGCTAAGAAACACCAGACTCAAACACATTGTGGTATTCTATAGGAGCTCTTGGACAGAAAAAAATATATTAGGTAAAAAACTAAGAAAATCTGAATAAAATGTAGTCTTTACTCAGTAATAATGTATCATTTGAATTCATTAATTACATCAAATCAACCATATTATTCTGCATGTTAATAATGAAGGAAATGGATTGTGGGGTATAAGAAACTGTACTACCTTCAAAATTTTTCTGTGAATTTAATTTTTTCTAAAATATAAAGCTTTTTATATTGTATGCATATGTATATAAAAAAGAAATAAATATATCTGTAGTAAACAGTAGTAGTTACTAAAATCTAGAAATTTGTAAAAACAGATTGAAGTTATTTTCTTACTTCACCATCAACTACAGGGAAAATAGCTTTTTATTCACAAATGCTTTCATAAAATTCTCAAAATTCTTAAAAGAATTCCTCTTCTCTCCCATGCTGAACTCTTACTTAAAGAAGGATTTCCTGAACTAATATGATAACTCAGGAAAAGCCATGGTCTGAAAACTTTCCAGAGACTAAAAGCTGCTCAATAGCCATCAGAAGCTTATACTAGTGAATGTGGATTTCCATTAAGTTGCCTCAATGAGATAAAGTCCATCTGTTCTACTATATATACTAAAATGTTGACATTATATATATATGTATTATATATGTATAATACATATATATATAATTGTATTGTGTGTGTGTATAATCATGATCACTTGCCTAGTTTCTGATTCCTAAAATATTCTATATTCCTTTCCTGTGAAAATTGCATTTACTCACTATTCACTTTCTGGCCAGTTAGGGATGGGGAAGCTTTTCTTTTTTAATAGATCACTAAGATGAGATCCAGGGATCCTACACACAGTCATTACTGGCTATGGATCAATTATAATGACTATCTGGAGCCTTGGTTTACTTGTCTGTTGTTGATTTATGATGTTATGGATTTCCCTTTGGCTTGACTTATTTTCAAGGATAATAGAAGAAACAGCAATTGTATGCTCATATCTGTCTCCAGTATAATGGTGTTTTCCTTGAGGACTTCATATATCACATTAGTGTCCTTATCCTTAGGGCTCCTGGGGGAATGAGCTTTGTATTCTTAATGTCAGCAGGTGGGAGAATGAGGAGTGTGGATGCATGCTAAATCACTTACCTTATTTTAGGAATGAGTCAAAAGTTATTACATATAACTTAAATTTGATTCTGTTTAGATATGTGGGCTATGGTAACATTTTGAGAAATATAAAGACAATTTTTTAAATGTAATAAAAACAGAACGTAATCATTTTACTGGAGAAAATAAGAGTAAATATAATACATGTGGCAGTGAAAAATAGACAAAATATATAAAAGCCATAAAATTTAAAAACCATGTTACTAAGATACAACTAGCTATATCAATTATAACATAATGGACTTAAATTTTTCTTAATAAAAAGCAAGGAGTTTCATGAGAAGAATGTGCTTCCTATATGTTAGAAATGTTCTAGTTACTGTTCTGATAGTTACATGGATGCATTTACTTGTGAGGCATGCTTACACTTTGGACTTTTTATTTATGATTATATATATAGACTTTAATAAAACTTTTTCAATATGACAGAATAAACACATCAAACTTTAAATAAGGGTTGGGTTAGGTCAGACAAAAGAAAAATAAGAAAGTAAGGCTGGCTGTATTAATATTAGAAAATAAATATTCAAGAGAAAAGACATTAAAAGATATATATAGATAAATGTCATAAAGGATACAATTGACAAGGAATAAATACTGAGCATGAATATGTGTAACATTAAATATATAGTAATTAAAATTTGTATAAGGAGAAATTTGATGAAATATTTATTGTGGGAAGTCTTTACATACTACTATATTTAATGCACTTAAAATATATTCAGGGTAACAATCATTTTAATTAGATTATTCAAATTATTATTTTTTTTAAATTATAAGTAATTCCAGGGAACATTTTAACTCAAATATTATAGAGTTTGATGTTTTAATTTGCTAATAAAATATCATAATTACCTTCAATCATAAATTACTAATGAGTCAGTACAAAAAGTGAACCAGCAAATCAACATATTTTACCCATAATACTTAAAACATATATTCCACAGATTCCATATATTCCATATATTCAAAAAATTGTACAAGTTCATTAATTCAACTGAATGCTCAAAAGAGAGATAATGAGCATTTGAAGACCAGGATCACTTTAATTGCAAACAAAAAATGAAAAACAAAAAGATCTATAGTTCCTCTTAAACCATGGGTCACAAACTCACCTTATATGTGACATCTAGATTTGACTAAAAAAAGAGATAAGTACCATATGATCTCACCTTTAACAGGAACCTAATCAACAAAAACAAACAAGCAAAATATAACCAATAACACTGAAATTGAGAACAGGCTGACAGTGACCAGAGGGGAGGGGGGTGGAAATACAGGGAAAAGAGGTGAAGGGTTTGCAGGAGCAAGGATAAATAACACATGGACAATAACAAGGGTGGGGTGGAAATGGGAGGGAGGTGGGGACGGCTCAGGGGTAGGCTGTGATGGGGGTAAAAGGCAGAAAACTGTACTTGAACAATTAAAATAAAAAGTTTAAAAAAGGCAAGCCAAAAAAGAGATAAGTAATATTAGTTTTTGACTAAAATATTAATTTTATATATATTGAGGTTTTAACTGTGGTAGAAGTGGGCAAAGGGGAGATGGGAACATCTATAATAGTGTTAACAATCAAAATAGAGAAAAAATAAGTAAAAAAATTAAGGAATGTGACTTTTAATAATTCAAAGATATATGAATTAGAGAATATCCATATAATCACTCTGAATACTACTTATAATTGCTCATTATAAAGATATTTATTAGTACCCATATATTCAGTTCATACTTGATTGTATGTACACATTAAAATTGTATATACTTTACCTACGTTTATGTGCTGGCAATTGGTATTTAATTATTATATTAAACAAAAGTAACTAAAACACTCTAACACAAATAAAATGCTGAATCTCAATTCACCAAATGTTTGCAGAGAAAGTGAAGGAATTTCAGAATATAACAAAGTTGCAGAGACACATATGCATTTTGGTCAGCATGCAAAATTCTGTGAAATTGGCTTACTTTCACTAAAACAACAGTTTGTAAATGGAAAAAAGAGTGCACAGAAGGGTCTAATACTAAATAGTTATATAACTGTTTAACAAGAAAGAAAAATCAAATGGTGAGACTAGTCAAGGCAACAGATATTTCAGATTACAACTTTAATGTGTATCTTATGGGAGAAAATTAAAATTCTTCAATCTTCTCTCTTTAATCTTTCTTCCAGATAGGTTCTTCTTGCCTCATTTATCTACCCATAAAGACATTTCCTGAACATTTGGATCAAATAATAGAAGTAATTTGTTTTAATATTAACGTTACTGTTCTTGGCATACTTCTGAATTTATTTTTATTGATTTGATTAAACCTTCAAAAATTTGCTAAGATTCTTAGAGATCATTAGTATAATATTCACTTTAACTGATACCATTTTACCATAGTCCATTTGTATCTGTGATAAAAGGGTATTATAATGTAATAGAGTGAGGATAACTTATGTGGTTTTTAGTTTTAGATTTTAAGGATTGATCCTATGTTACAATATAATATATTTTGTTCTAGCAGTGATCAGCATCAACCATTTAAATTGAAATGACCAATACATTTGGCTATATGAATATGATTACATTGGTGTATTAATAAGATGTCATAATCTCCATAATTTATCCTTATAATTGCCACAAATTATAGACTTTATAAGTAAGAGGGACTACTTAATGGAGAAATTAGGAAGCGGTCCTATGGTATTATTCATTACAACTTTGAAGACACTATTTGAATTGCCTAGTAGTATATTGTATTTCTAAAATTCTTCAAGATTTTATAGCTTATGATAATATTCTATAACATTTTAAGCATTTTTGTAGAATAAAAGCATTTAAAGATGATTTCCTTGACAGATAAAATCCTAATAAAAATGTAATAGTTAATGTTTTATTGTTTAAGTTTAAACTAGCATAATTTATTTACTTGAAAGTAAACCCATTGGGGATTATTTAACTATCTTACAGATACAGTAGAATTCAACTTAGTTTTACTTAAAAGAAATCAACAATCTGTGTCTGTTGAAAACACAAAAGGAAAATGTGATGCCAAAGGTATCTGATTATCCTGGAACAGCCATTATTTCACAAAAAATATTAAAAAGGATTAAAAAACTCAACAGAAAAATATGAATTATTCAACTGCATAATAATAAATCAATGTTTCAAATACCCTTTATCAATGTTGAAAATAACTAGTTAATTAAGTCATATTAATAACAGAATTATAGGAGAGAGAAGGTGGGAGCTGAGCCCACTTGCTCATGTGCTCAACTGGGACACTTAGCTGATCTTCCCGAAGAACAAAGTGAACAGCTCATAGAATCTTAGCTGATGTGAAGTCTGGAAGCCAAAGTGTGCAAAGGACACTTCAAAATGCAGGGTAAGGAGGCTTTATAGGTTGACAGGAAAGGTCCCAGGGTCTGGTGTCAGAGGCCATGGCTGCCGCAGGGACATTGGAGGAGAGCTGGGTCAGTGACAGTAGCTGAGTGGCTCCCTCCCTTCCCCTCCCATGGTGGGGAAGCACCAGACCTATGCCAGGAGAGACCTGGACATAGTCACTGAGGGAAAAAGTAAATAGGCAACAAGTGCACACAAAGCTGGTGGCATAGGCAGGTTGGGGACCCAGGGTAGTGCCAGAGAATTTGGGGGATCCTGGTGACAGCCGGAGCTAGGAGAGAAGGTGGGCCATGTTGGCTGTGACCTAGATAGACTCTGGACTTGCTAGGGAGTTGGAGTGTGTGGAAAGCTCAGAGGTAGCTCAGAGTAGCAGTGACCCTCAAAAAGGCTTTTCAAAAAGGGAACTGAGTGCACCACGCAGGTACCTAGTGCACGCAGCTGCCAGGCCAAAAAAAAAAAAAGGGGGGAGGAATGTGGACTCAATTTGGTCCCACTCAGTGCACCTCAGGGATTGATCAAAGGGGTGCAAAGCAAGGGGCCTTATAGATGCCAGCCTGGTGGAATTATGCAGACTGGACAGTGCAGGCTGCACAGTGTTAGAGGGCATGGGTTGGATATTGGGCACCTGTGATTACTGTAGCACAGACTAAGCCCCCATCCTTGCGGAACCACAGGAAAGGAAAAACAGAGCCCAGTTTCCCATTGCCTGCAGGAACTGGGAAGATCTGCAAAACAAGCTGGGCAGGCTTAACAATCAACACAAGGTTTTTCTTTTCTTTCCCCGCCCCCCCTGCACGTTTTGAACTCTGCATGTGATAGGGTGGCTATCTATTCATCACTTAGTTCTATTTTTGGAACTTTGAACTTTCCTTTCATTTGGGCTTTTTTTTTTTTTTTTTGTCTCACTGAGTGTGTTATGCTGTAAGGGCTGGAGCCTTAGGCATTTGCCAGTATGGGTAACCTGCATTGCTGCATTGTGGTGTTGTGTGTGGGGGAGGGGTCCAAGAGGGAGCAATGCTGCTTGTGTGGCTCTCAGCCAGTTTTCAATCACTTCCCCTGCTACCTGCAATCAAATTGGGCCCTTCTGGTGCTGATTCCTAGTGTGTGGGTTAGTCTTCATTCTAGAACCCTGTGGGTCTCTCCAATGAACCCTCTTGTGGGGCTGGGAGTTTATCCCACTGCTGCAACTCCCATAGAATTTTATAGTCAGAGGTTTTGAGGCTCTATTTCCCCCACACTGGAACCCTGGATTGTGCAGTCTGTCTTGTTCTTCAGTTTTTCCTCCCAGTTTATCCACATACAAATGTGGGACCACCCACTCCTCCAGCCACTGCCTTGTCCACCCAGTCTTCCAGCCACTGCCTTGCTATGCATCCTCTATTCTCTGCCTGCCTCTATCTTCCCCTCCTACTAGTCTAAATGAATGTTTCTTCTTCAACACCTTCATTGTTGTATTTCCATACAGTTGGATTTTCTGCTAGTTCTGGTTATTTTCTGTTTTTGAATTTGTTGTTGTCCTTTTTGTTGTGAAAGGAAACAAAGTGTATCTACCTATGCCTCCTCTTGGCTGGAAGTGCAGCACTCATCTTTCTTAAGTCAGCTCACATTTTTTCCCATCTTATAAGAGTTATATTACTTTTCCACCTTCTATGAACAGTGGCTAGTTGAATGAGATACCATGATTATTGCTGTTCTTCTCCAAAAGAACTCCTATTGTTCACTATTTGTTTGTACTTTACACCTGATAGAATTTTCTCCTGTTGTCTTGCTCCATTTTGCCTCCCCCACTGCTCTTGTTCAGCTGAGTGGGAAATTTTATTTCATTGTTTTCTCTCTCATTTATCCCCCCTTCAACCTGGCCTTTACTCCTTATTCTTATTAATTTGTCTCCCCCATCCTACCAAAATCATTTTTTCTTTACTATAGACATCTCATATTCACTTTTTGATTTTCTATGATATTCTTCTTCCTGTTCCACCTTTATTAAATGTCATTCAGTTGTTGTTGCTATTGTCCCTGCTGTGGTTTTCTGTAATTTGGCTCCCAATGGTCTAGTACCTTTCCAGTCTTACTTTAAACCTCATAGTGTACTCTCCCCATTGTTTCCATCACTCTTTCATATTTTACGTATGTTTCAAATTTTGTTCCCCCCCTTCTTTGCCTTGATTCTATCACAACTCTTATCAATTCTTCTCTCTCCCACCACTCAATAGCAATTTCCCCTCTTTTGGTCATCTCATATTCCCTTACTTATATCTTATAATTCCACAATCTCTATTCACCTTTACTAATTTTAGTTCAATTGCAGTTGATTTTGCTGATTGTTGTAGGGGTTGTACTTTTTGCTGGAGTACGTTTGGTTGTCAGGTAATACTGCTTTGTTAACCAGCACCTGCATAATGGCATAAATGACAAGGTGGGTGTTGTGACTGCCAGCAAGCCTGCTGAAGGGGAGGACCCACCAACAAAGGAGCCACCAACTTGTAAAGCCCAAGTACAACAAGAGAGCACACATAAATGGAAAAAAAGGCAAACCTAGAGCATCCAGACAAGGAGATCAAAGAGTCAGCACCACTGAGTCCCACGGAACTTCTACCACAAAAGTCCACCCCACAAAGACAGCAGGCAAAGAAGAACATCCAGAAACACAGAAAACAAACAAACAAACAAACAAACAAAGCCACCTAAAATGGGGAGATAAAGAAGGAGCCAACAATCAAAAGAAATAGAAGAATCCCCAATAAAGTGCTAAATGAAATGGAGGCAGGCAAACTATCAGACATACCATTAAAAATGGTTATAAGGATACTTAAGGAACTCAGTGACAACTACCAGAAATTGAGTGGGAAGTACAACTGCATAAAAAAAAATAGAAACTATAAACAAGAGCCAGAAAGAAATTAAGACTACAATACCTGAAATAAAAAGTAGACTAGAAGGAATCACAGGCATGCTGGATGAAGCAGTGGACCAAATTAGTGAGCTGGAAAACAAAGTAGAAAGAAATAGGTAGAGCAACAGCATAAAAAAGACTCAAAAAGTGTAAGGATAGATTAAGGGAACTTTAGAACAACATGAAATGTAATAACATTCAAATAATAGGAATAAAAGAAGGGGAAGAAAAGGAGCAAGGGGTAGAAACACTCCTTGAAAAGATAATGACAGAAAACTTCCCTAACCTGGAGAGGGGAAATGTCACGAAAGTTCAGGAAGCACTGAGAGTCATAATCAAGATGAGCTTAAAGAGGCTCACTCTAAGAACCTCATAATTAAAATGGCAAAATTCAAACACAAAGAGAGAATCTTAATGGCACAAGGGACAGGCAGAACGTAACATACAAGGGAGCCCTGATAAGGCTAGCAGCTGACTTCTCAACAGAAACACTACAAGTCATAAGGGAATGACAAGAAATATTCCAAGGGATGAAAAGCAAAGGCCTACAATCAAGACTACTCTACCCAGCAAGGCTCTCAATTAAAATGGAAGGTGAAATAGGAGTTTCCAAGACAAGAGATGGCTAAAAGAATACATCTTCACCAAACCAGCATTGCAAGATATGCTAAAGAGACTGCTTTAAGAAGATGAAGAAAAAGAGTGAGTGAGAGAGAGAGAAACATAGGTACAAAGAGAGTAAAACTGCAATAAATAAGTACCTATCAATAATAATCTTAAATGTAAGTGGATTAAATGACCCAATCAAAAGACATAGGGTAAGTGAACGGATAAGAAAAAATGACCTGCACATATGCTGCCTACAAGAGACCCACCTCAGAACAAAAGACCTACACAGACTGAAAGAGCTGGAAAAAAATATTTCAATCAAACGACAGAAATAAATGCTTGGGTAGCAATACCAATTTCAGAAAAAATAGCCTCAAAACAGGTTATAAAGTGAGACAAAGAAGGACACTTCTCAATACTCAAGGCAAGAACCCATCAAGAAGACTTAAACATTGTAAACATACATGCACCCCACATAGGAGCACTCAAATATATAAGGAAAATCTTAGAGGACTTAAAGAAAGATATATATATAGCAACACTGTTTACTAGGGGATTTTAAAACCCCATGGCCAACAATGTATAGATCTTCCAAACAAATATCAACAAGTATATTTTGGTATTGGACAATGTCCTAGGTAAAATGGACTTAACTGATTAAGGATATAGATAGATGATAGAAAGATAGATAGATAGATAGATAGATAGATAGATAGATAGATAGATAGATAGATAGATATAGATAGATAATCTCCTATCATCCCAAAGAAGCAAATTACACATTCTTCACAAGTGCACATGGAATACTTTCAAAGATAGACCACATGATAGGAAACAAATCAAACTTCATCAAATTCAAAAATATTGAAGTTATATCAAGCATTTTTTTGGACCAAGAGGACTTGAAACTAGAAATCAACCTCAAAGAAAACACTCAAAAAAATTCAAATTCATGGAGACTGAATACCATGTTAATAAACAATGAGTTGGTTCGTAATGAGATCAAGGATGAAATTTAAAAGTTTCTGGAAACAATTGAAAATGAACACACAGCAGTCCAAAAACTAGGGGACATGATAAAGGCACTCCTGAGAGGGAATTTCATAGCAATAGAGGCCTACCTACAGAAAATAGAAGCATTTAAAATAAACAACCTAACCCTAAGTCTGCAAGAACTGGAGGAACAACAAAAGATAAAGACCAGAGTGAGTAGCAGGAACAAAATAACCAAGATCAGAGCAGAACTAAATGACATAAAGACTAAAAGCACAACTCAAAGGATCAAAACATCTAGGAGCTGGTTCTTTGAAAAGGTAAACAAAATCAACAAGCATTTAACCAGACACTTCATGAGAAAAAAGAGAGAGGACCCAAATAAAGGAAATAAAATAATGAAAGATGAGAGATTAAAACTAATATCACATAAATACAAAGGGTTGTAAAAATAATTACAAACAACTACATGCCAAGAAATTTGAAAACCTGGGTGAGATGGATAAATTTTAGAAAAATATAATTTTCCAAAACTGAGCTGAGAAGAAGCAGAAAGCCTGAACAGACTGGTAACAGCTGGTGAAAGCAAAGCAGTAATCAAAAAACTCCCAGCCCAAAAAAGCCCTAGACTGGATGGTTTCACTGGATAATTTTACAAAACACTTAAGGAAGAGCTAACCCCTATTTTTCTCAAACTATTCTGAAAAATCCAAGAAGAGGGAAGACTCCCAAATTCTTTTAATGAGGTCACCATCACCCCAATCTGAAAATCAGATAAAGACACAACAAAAAAAGAACACTATAAGCCAATGTTGCTGATGAACATAGATGCTAAAATCTTCACCAAAACATTGGCAAACTTCATTCAGCAATACATTAAAAGATCATACACCATAACTGAATGGGATTCATGCCAGGGAGGCAAGGATGGTACAATATTCTCAGATCAATAAATATAATATACCACATAAACAGAAGGAAAGAAAAGAATCACATGACCATTATTAATGTGGAAAAAACATTTGAAAATGTACAGCACATTTATAATAAAAACACTAAGCAGAATGGGAGTAGAGGAAGCATATTTTAACATAAAAAAGCCATATACAAGAAACCTATAGCTGATATCATCCTCAATGGGCAAAAATTAAAAACTTCCCCACTAAGATCAGGAACAAGGTAAAGGTGTTTACTTTCACCACTTCCATTCAGCATGTTATTGAAAGTCCTAGCCACAGCAATCAGAAAAGAAAAAAAGAAATAAAAGGCATCCATACTGGAAAGGAGGAAGTAAAACTGTCACTGTTTGCACATGACATGATAGTGTACCTAGAAAACCCTATAGACTCCACCAAAACACTACATGACCTAATAAGTGAATTTGGCAACACAGTGGGATACAAGGTCAACATTCAGAAATTGAGGTCATTTTTCTAAATCAAAAATGAAATATCAGAAAGAGAAATCAGGAAATAAATCTGATTTGCTATAGCAACAACAAAAATAAAGTACCTAGGAATAAACTTAATGAAGGAGGTGAAATACCTGTACTCAGAAAACTATACAACACTGAAGAAATTAAGGAAGACACAAATAAACAGAAGAATATAGCATGTTCATAGATTGGAAGAATTAATATTATCAAAAGGTCTATACCAACCAAAGACAATTTATAGATTTAACACAATTGCCTGTTAAAATAACAATGATGTATTTCAGAGATATAGAACAAACAACTAAAAAATTTATATGGAACCATAAATGAGCCCAAATAGCCTCAGCAATTTTGAGAAAGATCAAAGTGGCACAGATCACAATATCTGATATCAAAGTATATTGCAAGTCCTCTGTAATAACAGTCTGCTACTGGCATAAGAACAGACACATAGACTAATGGAAGCAAATAGAGAGCCTAGAAATAAACTCAAGTCTCTATGGTCAATTAATATTTGACAAAGGGGACAGGAACATAAAATGGAGCAAAAAATAGCCTTTTCAACAAATGTTGTTGGGAGGTCTGTATAGCTACATACAAAAAAAATGAAACTCAATCACCAACTTATACCATACACCAAAATAAACTGAACATGGATAAAATACTTAAATATAAGTTACAAAACCATAAAAGTCCTAGAGGAGGACATAGGCAAGGGAATTTGAGATATCCCACACAGCAAATTTTCACCAATATGTCCCCTAGAGCAAGGGATGTAAAGGAAAGAATAAACAAATGGAACTTCATCAAATTATAAAGCTTCTGCTTAGCTAAAGAAAACAATAGCAAAATGAAAAGGGAACCAACTGTATAGGAAAACATATTTGCCAATGATACCTAAGACAAGGGTTTGACCTCCAAAATATACAAAGAATTCACTAGACTCCACACCAAGAAAAAAAAAACAGTTAAAAATGAGTAAAGGACCTGAACAGACACTTCTCTAAGGAGGCCATATAGAGGGCCAAGAGACATATGAAAAGATGCTCAGTATCATAAGCCATCAGAGAGATGCAAATTAAAACCACAATGAAACACCACTTCTCACCAGTCAGAAAGGTCATCAAAAACAAATCAACAAACCACAGATGCTTGTGAGGTTGTGGAGAAAAGGGAACCCTAGTACACTGTTGGTGGGAATGCAGTCTGGTGTAGCCACTATGGAAAACAGTATGGGATTTCTTCAGAAAATTAAAAATAGAACTGCCTTTCGACCTGGCATTCTGCTGCTGGAACTATACCCTAATAATCTTGAAATACCATTTCAATAGAACCTATGCACCCTCTGTTGGTAGCAGCATTATTTACAATAGCCAAGTGCTAGAAACAGCCTAAGTGCCCATCAGTAAATAAGTGGATAAAAAAAACTGTAGTACATTTACACAATGGAATACTATGAAGCAGAAAGAAAGACGGAACTGCTGGCCTTTTTGACAGTATGGATGGAACTGAAGAGCATTATGCTAAATGAAATAAGTCAGGAGGTGAGTGACAAATACCATATAATCTTACCTATAAATTGAACCTAATTAATAAAAGAAATCCAAATAGGCCTAGATATGTGGAAATAAAGAACAAATGACAATAACCAGAGGGGAGTGGGGAGGAGGATAACAGGGATAGAAGGGGAGGGGTGGTCAATGAACATGTATAAAGGACCAATGGACAAAGACAACAGCAGGCAGTGGGGTAGGACGAAATGTGGGAGGTGGTTTGGGTAGGCCATGTGAGAGTCATAGGGGAAAAATGGAGACAACTGTAATTGAACAACAATGGAAAAACCCTTAATGTGTAAAAATCTAATGATAAAATAATTTTATTTGAATAAAAAAAGAAATATATAAGTACATTATTTTTACAATATTATTTCATGATCTAAATAAGCTAGCAGATATTTCAGTACTATTATTTGAATATTATTAATTGGACACTATATAATTTATAGTTAATACAATATTTTGACCTACTAGTTTTTACCTGGATTACTTTGTTTATTGTCTTCATTGATACCATTATGCCTGTAAGCACATGTGCTTTCTTAATTAAATGTTGTTTAATTATAAATTCAAGTTATACACAGGGAGTCAGCATCACAAAAAAATTATATTTTCATTTAGATAGTGAATTTTGGCTAAAAGTTACTTATAGGGGTTAGTTATATTAAGTGTATACGTAAGACTACCATATCTAAAAATGAACATCATTTGATTTGCTATGCTAAGTAAATTTGCAATAAGTTAGTTTAATAAAAAAATGTTTGAAGGCCAGTATAAATTTCAAAATATGAGAAATATTTTTATTAATAGAAATTCACAATATAGTAAATGATGACATGTTTAAAACATTAAATTGCCTTTTAAATACTGTACTTCTACATTGTAAAATAAGTAAATTCCTTATATAACAATACATAGCACTTATCGTGCCTAAGATGTTGGAAGAAATAAATTCCCTTCAAGTCTTTCAGTACAAGAATGTACTGTACATTGTTCCCATAAAGTGGTTCTCAGATATGTTTCTTAGACAATCCTTATTTTTTCCTTCTCAGACATTTAAAAGTAGGAAACAAACATGATATATCTCTAAATTTTTCCTATGAATTTCTTAAACAAAGAACATTGTTTATATAATTATAGTGCTATTATCATGCTTAAGAAAATTAACATCATTTCAGTAACATAATGTAATATATGCTGAAAATCTTCCAATTTCCCTTTTTGTCCTGTAAGTCTTTCATAGCACTTTTTGTTGGTTTGTTTTTCTATCCAAGATTTAATCAATTTTGACAGTTTCTTGTTTTTTTCTTTACTTTTTCATAATCTCATCAGTTTTCAAATTTTCTCCCATGATAATGATGTTTTGAAGATTCCCACTCTAGTTTTCTTGAGGAATATATTGTAAACATATTTTGACTTTTCTCAAGACTAGATTATGTTACATATTTTCACGATAATACAATGTAGGTATTATGACATCTGCATTTATATCATAATGAGGCACTTAGGGAGCTCCCATTTTGGGTAGTAATCATTTGTATGAAGGTGGTGACCATCAATCAGCACTTTCATAGTAAAGAAGCATACTTCACTTTGAAATTGACACTTTGGCTTTAAAATCATGTAAAAATCCATTTCCCCAACCACTTATCACCCCATTGAAGATCCTTGCTTGAAGTAATTTTACATTGGAATTTTGTAAAATTGAGATTTTATAATTTTATCACTTCTATATTTATTACTTGATATTTCTGTAAAATTTTCTTTGAATTTTTCTTCTATTTTCAAATGCTTGAGTATCATTACATCACCATTGCTATTTATCGTGTTAAATGTTTAGTACATTATCATGTCATTTTCTTTTTTTTTAATATTTTACTTATTTATTCTTAGAGAGAGGGGAAAGGAGTGAGAAAGAGAGACAGAAACATCAATGTGTGGTTGCCTCTCATGTGGCCCCCACTGGGGTCCTGGCCCACAACCCAGGCATGTGCCCTGACTGGGAATCGTACTGGCAACCCTTTGGTTCATAGCCCACGCTCAATCCACTGAGCTACACCAGCCAGGGCTCATTCATTTTCATGATCAAATTAGGGAGGCTTGCATTCTCACCTGATAAATTTCAATATCAGACATAGAATCATATATTTCTCCAAAGATATCTCTCTAGTTCCAATTAGTGGCAATTGGTTTTAGGAAATGAAGACTAGAACACTACGTGTCCTCACTGCTACTGAGATCATTGTTCTAAACCCACTCAGTGGACATATATATCATGAGTTTATACTAAAACCTCTACTTAAAACTTAACTTTGGACATACTTGTTATCAATAAAGGCATTTAAGTTGCTTGCTAATACCTTCTTGCTAGTCCAATAAACATAATATCATCAATGGAATGTGATGTTTGGTAGAATATGAATACAAATTTCCTCAAACCTACACTAAAATACTGTTTTGTCCTACAAGATGAAAACAAATTGCGTCTGATTATCTGTGTAATTTTTTGTGTAACCAGATTTGCCAAGTCAAGAAATGCATGCCACATTCCATCAGACAATGCAAAAATACCCCATCAAAATAATGTGATTGTTCAGTAACTGATTAACTTTACTAAAACCTAAATCATTGTAAGAGATCTGCCTTTTATATTGGCCAAATAGGATAATTAAATGGGCATGCAGTTGGAATCCCAACCCTTTGATCTTGCATGTCTTGGTTGGGGCATTAATATCTATTAATTCCTGAGAAATGCAATATTGCTTTTGGTTTATTACTTTACTAAAGAATTAAGGGGCCATTACTGCAACTTAATCATTCCATGCCTGATCATCACTGCCTGATCATTCCATGGTCAGGCAACCGTATAGGTAATCTGTCCATAATTAGGCATATTTATCTCCTTTACATGTATTGAGAGTAAGCATGCATTTATAGAATGGACTCACTCAGGTCAAGAGTCTCCATAAACCACAGAGTGCCTCTAATGATGAAAGTTTTGACCTTTAGGTATAATTGTCATTTCATATTCAATATATAATGACTTCCAGATGTCTATTTCCTTTACCAGAGTACTTACAATTTCATAAATGACCACATGATACTAAAAAAAAATGGTTAGAAGAAGATTCAGAGGATACAGGTGTGACATTGTTGCAGGATATTTTCTCAAAATGACTGAGACTCCTAGACTTCCCTTCAGTCAGGAAGCTCCAAGTCTGTAAACAGACTTTTTCTGAGACCCGGAAATAGGTCCCATAGCAGTTTCTCCACTTGGGTTTTTCCCCACCAAACATGAAAAGTTTCTGCATGTTATAAGCAAGTGTTAGTTTTGTACATCCCTGTGAATCTAAGGATAAATTAGCCACCACAAATGATCACTGAAGTTTATAACACTTTACTTTTCTATCTTCATTACTTTATAGAGTAATTGTGCACATTTTGTCTTTAACTTTCATGTTATCTTTATTGTACTATATCCACTGAAATTGGGGAGCTAAAATCTGTAGTGCATCTCCTACCATTATCTCCAGCCCACAAATGTCAGCCACAACAGAAAACAGTATGGTGACAGAGCGGCTGAGTTTCTTGGACATAATCTATACACTCCAATTCTCATTTCCTGAATTTTCAGACCCTCCCCACTTCTTCAGTAAGCCAGGAAAGTTCTGGTATTTCAATCAAAGTTTTGAGTAAACCATGCAGTCCACACTTTTGTTAACCAACCTATTAGGGTGTCATGTACTGGCCACAAAATATTAATTCTGAAGTCCAGGGTAATATGCAAATGCTTAATATATTTGGTTTAATCTACTTTTAAATTTGCCATTCTATATCTAATATCTTTATGAGAAGTTACTATACCTGTTATTCAAACTCCTAATAAATCACCCTAGCAAGATCTTGCATCATTAATACAGTTAATCTGCCATACCTCACCCTTTGGCTATAATTATTCACTTCCCTTTTGTATGTTCATCCTCATTATAGAAAACGTCAAAGTTTCATACAATCATAACTGTGGGCACAGAATACAGGTTCTTTTGATTTACCTCACTTCTGGATATGTGTTTTTAGATATGACTCTCAATCCAGAGATTTATGGAATAAAATCATTATTTGTCATTCTCACACTAAATATGCGATGGTAAAACAAGCAAAAACACCAAAACAAATTACACAGCCAAGACTGAATTTAAGGAGGTGGGAAAGTGTAACACTGCTATGAATGTAATCCATGTACAGTTCTAC
Source organism: Anoura caudifer (assembly GCA_004027475.1). Lineage (NCBI taxonomy): Eukaryota > Metazoa > Chordata > Mammalia > Chiroptera > Phyllostomidae > Anoura > Anoura caudifer. Next base: position 4,578 of record PVKU01009576.1, on the reverse strand, counting down.
CAATTAGCACAATACTACATTCTCCTTCATTTTTAGGTTGCACACATTTTATGAAAATATTTTTCTTTCTACTCTTCTTTTTAAAAATTTTATAACTTGAATGAAAAATATATACATGCATTTAATTTTTCAGCCCTCAGGCATTCATCTTGCTTTGTATTAGTGATAATTCATCATAATAGCTATTAATATTAGAGAAGGAAGTATACTGAATGGATCTTTAAACCACTTTGGGGGAGGGGATTGCTGGAAGCTACAAGTACAGATTGATAACATTAATCTTCTATGACAAAATAATTCTTACACACAGCCAATAAAAACGAAGAGTACTGACCTAAGTATAATATTTCATTAACTTAGAAATGGGGAAATAAATCAGTGAGTTAGAGGTGTAGATATTGGCTTGGCCCAGTAGCTCAGTTAGTTAGAGCATCATTCTGATATGCCAAAGTTACAGGTTTGATCTCATGGCATATACAATAGTCAATCAGTGGATGAATAAACAAGTGGAACAGCAAATCAGTGTTTCTCTCTCTCTCTCTCCCTTTCCTTTCTTTCTCTAAAATCAGTAAAAAGTGTAGCTATTAAGTAAATAATAATAAAAGTTCAAAGACATCAAGAGATTGTCGAGATCAAAATTCCAGAAAATTTATCTTTCGCTACTAGGAAAGTATCTCCACCACCTCACAAAAATAATTGCAAAACAAGTAAATACTTAAAAGCTTATGTGAATTTAGTACTTTTCATAACTAGCAACAAGCCAATGATGGTGAACTTTATCATGTGTAATTCCATTTCAATAACATGCCAGTATTATATTAAAAGAAACTGTTAATATTTCCCAAATTGGTTGAATCCTAAAACTAATCCAATATAAAGTTTAAGTGCTTATACAAAAATGTGATTTGAATTTATTTAAACACAACTACTTGCTAATTCTCTAGTTATTAAGAATTTATAAAGTATACCCAATTAACTAATGAACACTATTGTCAAGTAATTATTTTTCTTTATATGTTTCTGAATATTTAATAATTAGTCTGGATCATATTACTCTGGAACTTTGCAACAAGAAACTGCAAGAGTTTCTATTTTAAATCCCATATTTTTAAAACCAGTTTTCCATATTAAATGACTTGTTTAAGACACAGAAAGTTAGAGATGAAACAAATCCTGTAAATATAATTTCCCATCCAAAGATTTAGCTTAAATTTTCAGTTAATAAGAAATAATAAATGGAAAGACCATCTATTTCTTTCTGTGAAATAAAGTTTCCTCTCTGAAGCCAGTGTTATTTTAGGACAATAATTGGGCCTGGTCTATAAAATAAAATAAAAAATCAAGTAGTGCTTGATTTTTATCTAGAATGAAATTATATATGAAATTATATATCTAGAATGAAAGGCATTGGAAAAGAAACTACTTGGCATCATTGAAAACAAAATAATACATGAATTATTGAATTGGGACTCAATACCTTCAGATGACTATAGTTCATTGCAATATCATTATGGCATTGATGAGTGTGGGAAAAGCCTAAGAAGTGCTACTGGTATGACATTGATAAATGTGGGAAGGACATGTGAGTTTTTTCAGACTCATAGATTTGTTGAACCCATCTGCAAGGCTGTTTTATAGGAAATGACAATCTTTTCTGCTACTTAAAGAAAATGATCATATCTGGCCCAAAGACAGACTTTTAATAATGAAATCGGTTGTTTGTATCTATTTTCCATTGATTTTTTCCCCTAGAAGATATAATTATACTAGCTGAGAAATTCTTTGCCTCCCCTTGTTATTAGCTTCTCACAGCCTATGCCACTTTGGTGTGACAGATTTCACCCTCTGATTATAGTGTGAAGGAAATCACTCACCTCACATAAGTTTGCTGGCTTGTGTTTTTGCCTTCCTCCTTCACCCTTTTCCTACAGAGCTCCAATAAGACACATGTTCTGCCTGGCACCAGTCAGTGCCACTAGTAGCAGGAAGCTACAAAACAAGGCCAGAAGAGCAGGAGTTGGTGGTCCCGCCTAGGATGCTGGATCGTCCTGTGCTCTGAACTTCATGGACTGACTCCATAATATCTTGTGAAAAACCTCTATAATTTTGTTAAATTCTTGGTTATGTTTATGGAGAGGATCTAGGTTAATCCCTTTGTGTATACAATGTTTCAGTGTACCTTTTTGTTAATATTTTATCACTTGCACTATTCTGCAATTAAAAACAACTACAACAAAAAGACAAACACACTTGTCCATGCACAAACCTACACCCAAGGTAAGTTGGATTTTGTCCAAATAAATTGCTTATTCTGTTACTTAGGGGAACTGGTGACATGACCAGTCCTCCCCCGGGAAAAACTCACAAACTATTTTAACATTGTAAACCAAGCAGCAATATAAGTCATTTTTAGACCTCTATGTACAAAGTATATGATATTTGGCAATGCAACAGAAACTTTCTATGTTAAAATCCTAAATAACTGGAACAAATATAATACATTATAGAGGGATATTTCAAGTAGTGATAATCAATTACTGAGTGAATATATGTGCCAGGAATACAATTTAGGTGCTTGTGACATTTTTTAAATAAAAAGAGCTAAAAAAAATCACAGAGTTAATATTGTAATATTTTGACTCTAGCAATGGCAATAACTTCAGACTTATTTAAAAGGTAGTTATAATCTTAAACACATCTAATTTGGAAAGTTTAGAGAAAACAGAAAATTTATATCACATTAGGATTCAAAAGAGCACAATAGCACTGATAATGAAAAGTATTAGAGATATAAAACTGCAAGTACGGTTATTTCTAAACTATTAATTAAAGTATTTTTTTAAGCTCTGGGATCATTGGAAATTTTTCTTCAAATATTACTGGTAAGTCTCTGAGGGAATCCTGACTACATTCTTCTAAAACCTCAAGCCATTCATATTTTATGTCTCAGTTAACCTGATTCAGACTAATGATCTTTTTTGTATCCTATATCATAAAAAATCAGTCACAAGTGACAATATATTTACTTTGGAAACAGTGTACCAAAATTTGAAATACAGAAAGATTGCAGTGTATACATTGATACAAATATCAATATCTATGTCTATATAGATGATTTGATGTCCTGAAACATCAAATTGGATAGTTTAAGATAAATTGATTTGTTTCTTATATGTCTAATAGCAATAATTTTCATGAAAATGATTTATTTTTATGACAGAGACACATTGACAGTTCAATAACACTGATCAATGGTACTGACCAATGGACAAATGGAATGCTCCATGCTTTGGAATGGTATCTAGTCATTGATCACTGAAAAGCAATCTGAGAAGTCTCCAAGTGTGAAACTGATAGGGGACTCAAGACTTGAAAAAATTTAGCTTAAGGTAAAAAGTTGTAAGTCTAGCAAGTAAGTAATGTGTATGTTAAAGCTTTTGTTTCAGAAACTACAGATAAGGCCCATCCTGGCTCCTGGGAAAAACAGCCGACCTCCTGGGGTACTGTCTGGAGATTACAGCCTAGGGACAAATTGGAGGTATCCGGGCCTTTTGTGTTCCAGGGGAGCAGATGACACCCTCCTGGGAACAGCTAACTGCCAAGGACAGGAATGTTACAGTTTCTGAATCTCAAAGCCCTCGCCACACCTTGTTTGTTCTCTCCTGCCTCTTTTATAAAAGATCTGGCCAGGAAAGAGAAGGGAAGATGGTTTGTTAGGGTATGAACCCGACATCTTCTTGGATTGCGGCCATCTGAATAAAGCACACATAAAGATTCAATCGTTGTCATTGCTTATTGGATTTGGTAGTGACAGGCAGCCTGAACGCTGGTGTCTTTTTGGGTTACAAAATAGTATCTATCTGTGGGACATACGTCAACCTTATTTTGTGTCCATTATTCACTTTCAAATACAAACTTGTTCTGATAGAAATTATTCAACATGTCAAATTGTGTGTTAAGTTCTGTAGAATCAAGAATGTTTTCCATGGGATAGGTGGATATTTGTTTTTGTTTAAATCTCTCTTTTGTCTAGGCAGTTACCATAAGATCACCTTTGTCACACAATTTTCTTTTCCATATTTCCTCCATCAAATGGGTCAGGGAATGTAAACTGCTGTAACTAAAATCTCAAAATCTCACTAGTTTAATAAACACAATCTTGCTACACAATTTTCATTAAATAGCAATAAATGTCAGTGGTGGAGTGGGATGGAGCTTTGGCAAGGATTTGAACTTCAATCTAGTAATTACATAGTCTTCTACACCGTGGAATGTTCTCCTGGATTCTCTACATAAAACCAGCAAAAAAGGAGAGACATGAAAGTTTGAAGGACCAGCTCTAGTAAGTGACAGACTTAACTTCCTTTGTCAGAACACAATCTTTAGCCCCCTGGGTGTATAATGGTGCCTGGATAATGCAATCATTCCATAAGCCCTGGGAAAAAAATAAAAAGAAAAATACATACAGAAGATCCAGAAACACATGAAAAGATGCTCCATATCGCTAGCTATCAGAGAGATGCAAATTAAAACCACAATGAGATACCACCTCACACCAGTCAGAATGGCCATCATAAA